>JXCR01124256.1:240848-269436 GCA_002079205.1 Phalaenopsis hybrid cultivar | reverse complement strand
GTCTTCTGGTGGTCGGGAACTGCTCTGTCTAGCTTCGGACGGCGGTAAATAGAATAGAGGCATCGAAGCCGACGAAGAAGACGCGGTATCCGAACCTCTCGTCAACGAATGAGAACTAAACGTTGGAGACGACTGAGAAGACGACGCCGTGGTAGAGCTCGGATAGATAAACTGACCCATTAATGCGGTTGGCTGCATTCTTCGATAATCCCCCCCCTGCAACACCCTCGTGTACTCCATGTACTCTCTAGTAGCATCAAACGATCGAAACCTCAGCAACGGCCGGTGTTCAAAATGGCTAACCGAAGAGCTAGATTCCGGCAAGTGGATCGCCGGAGAAAGATTAACCGGTTGCCGAACACGAACAGTTTCAGGAAAGTTAAGCTTTGCTCTGTTTCCTCGAAACCGAAGCGCCGCCTCGTCATAAGCCCTCGCGGCCGCTTCGGCCGTCTCGAAGGTGCCGAGCCAAACACGAGCCGCCTTGTGTGGGTCCCGAATCTCTGCCGCCCATTTACCCCATGGCCGTTGCCGGACACCTCTATATCTCCGGCGAACTTCACTTGCAGTCAGTGCTGTCGTGGTAGCCGGACCAGGGGATTGGGCCTCCTTCGACAAGCTCTGCCCTGTTACTGTGCCATTATAGGAATGCAATGGTTAGATAGCCAATGGATGAGATTGAATTCTAAGGGACGGATAAAGGTTTTCTATCATAAAATCGTAGGCTTTNGAATCTAATATCGGCGGAGCCGGACTGTCTTCTGGTGGTCGGGAACTGCTCTGTCTAGCTTCGGACGGCGGTAAATAGAATGGAGGCATCCAAGCCGACGAAGAAGACGCAGTATCCGAACCTCTCGTCAACGAATGAGAACTAAACGTTGGAGACGACTGAGAAGACGACGCCTTGGAAGAGCTCGGATAGATACACTGACCCATTAATGCGGTTGGTTGCATTCTTCGATAATCCCCTCCCTGCAACACACTCGTGTACTCCATGTACTCTCTAGTAGCATCAAACGATCGAAACCTCAGCAACGGCCGGTGTTCAAAATGGCTAACCGAAGAGCTAGATTCCGGCAAGTGGATCGCCGGAGAAAGATTAACCGGTTGCCGAACACGAGCAGTTTCAGGAAAGTTAAGCTTTGCTCTGTTTCCTCGAAACCGAAGCGCCGCCTCGTCATAAGCCCTCGCGGCCGCTTCGGCCGTCTCGAAGGTGCCGAGCCAAACACGAGCCGCCTTGTGTGGGTCCCGAATCTCTGCCGCCCATTTACCCCATGGCCGTTGCCGGACACCTCTATATCTCCGGCGAACTTCACTTGCAGTCAGTGCTGTCGTGGTAGCCGGACCAGGGGATTGGGCCTCCTTCGACAAGCTCTGCCCTGTTACTGTGCCATTATAGGAATGCAATGGTTAGATAGCCAATGGATGAGATTGAATTCTAAGGGACGGATAAAGGTTTTCTATCATAAAATCGTAGGCTTTTTCAAACAGATCGATTAATGTTAAAAAAGCAGGCATTTTTATCAGAAAAGATTAAATGTTTGGACGCATTTTAAAATATAATGGAAAGGAGTTATGTGGAGAGTTCTTGAGGATGGTTGTGGTGAAGAAAAGAACACGTGTAGATGCTACTTAGAGCTAAATAAAGCAAAAGATAAGGATAGAAAGCAGGCGAAGTATGTTAACTGAGTAAAAGACAAACTTTTTGGTTTATCTTCCCACTTCAGAAAATAAATACGTTTGGCATAAACCTCAAATGTCTTTCCTTGTTTTTTTTTTCCCTGAATATCCTCAAAAATTTTGTGTTTCACAGATTAATTAGAAAAGCAAAACCTTTTTTGTATAGAAATCAAGAAAGAGTTCTGAATAGTAGAAAAGGAGCAATTAAAAGAAAAAAAAAATCGTTATTTTAAGCATTACCACCTGCGGCAGGGGACGAAGCAGNACTTCAGAAAATAAATACGTTTGGCATAAACCTCAAATGTCTTTCCTTGTTTTTTTTTTCCCTGAATATCCTAAAAAATTGTGTGTTTCACAGATTAATTAGAAAAGCAAAACCTTTTTTGTATAGAAATCAAGAATGAGTGATGAATAGTAGAAAAGGAGCAATTAAAAGAAAAGAAAATCGTTGTTTTAAACATTACCACCAGCGGCAGGGAACGAAGCACCACCAGACGAACTCCCGAACTCGAGGAAACCTCTGCAATATCTTGTCAAATCTGAACTCACTTCCTCTCTCTCTCTCTTAATCCCGCGGCCGCCAAATGAGATAATAGATGACGACGGCGTGGCAGACACAGCTTTTGCCGGCGTGTAAAGACTGGAAGGAAGCGACCGAGCGGTTACCAGCCGGCCAACGGTCCCAGCCAGCTCGCCGGCGTCCGTGCGGTGACCGCTAGAAACCACATGGGATAGAGCAGAGACCATGGCCGACATCTCCCTCTCCCGATCAAAAATGGAAAGCATCTTTGTGGAAGACGACGGCGTCGTATCCTCCGGTGTCCCGGCTGAGGGTCCCACCACTTCCTCCTCTACTTCTGAGAAGAACCTCTCGATGTCTTCGGACTCGCTTGGGTGCGCCACCTTGATGCACAAGAAAAAAAAAACTTCACAGATTGTCTTCTGAAAGTTTGAGCTCGATCCCTTGAATACTCGGGAGAATAAAATTATAAATAGAAAAAAAAATAAATAAAGTAGGTTCAATTTTTTTATTACTTTTTATTTATGGAAAAGAAAAATTAAAAACANAGAGACCATGGCCGACATCTCCCTCTCCCGATCAAAAATGGAAAGCATCTTTGTGGAAGACGACGGCGTCGTCTCCTCCGGTGTCCCGGTTGAGGGGCCCACCACTTCCTCCTCTACTTCTGACAAGAACCTCTCGATGTCTTCGGACTCGCTCGGGTGCGCCACCTTGATGCACAAGGAAAAAAAACTTCACAGTTTGTCTTCTGAAAGTTTGAGCTCGATCCCTTGAATACTCCGGAGAATAAAATTATAAATAGAAAAAAATAAATAAATAAATAAAGGGCTCTTTAGGTTCAATTTTTTTATTACTTTTTATTTATGGAAAAGAAAAATAAAAAAAACAACTTAAAAAATATTTACTTATCTGTTTTATTAAATTATTTCTATATTTTATTTTTTTTAGAGTCATACTTATATTTTAAAATATTAAAAATAGAAAAAAAAATGTTTTTGTCTGATTTCAAAACACCCAAAATAGCGCGTCCTGCCTTCAGCAGCCTCCCGCCACTGACCCTGACAACTGATGACACTGACGGCCGATGACAGTTGGTCGACTGCCGACGGCCAACGACCGCTCGTCCCCGCTGTGACCCATTCCACGGGCCCAACGTCGTTGTCGCCCCACAGCCACCGCCGACCGCTTTCACAACCGACCAATGCCATCCCCCTCACCACCACTGTTGCCACTTTCGACCGTCGGCAACAACTTCTGCAACAGCCATCGATTACCACTGCCAAGCGCCACAACAACCACCACCGACAATTGCAACCACAACCAACAACCACCGCCACTGGAGACTGCCACCGGCTACGAAAGCCTCCGCTCGCTACTGCCCGCCATTGTTCTTTGTCATCGTCATCACCGCCACCGCTACCGTAGCTTATGTGCGGCCTGATCACCCAGAGGTAATGCTTACCTTGGGTGGAGCAATGAATACATTTTATACCCCATGGGCGGCTAGTTTAGTATCGGAGCGCACTTGGACAAAATCGTTTTATTAAAAGTATAATTTTTTTCTTAAAAAACTAAAAATACCCAATCAAACATGTTTTATAATTTTATTTTTAAGAACATATAAATTTATTTCTAAAAATAGAAAATAAAAAATAAAAAAAATGAAAACAGTCTAAGAACAAAAACAAAATAAAAAATAAAAAATAACCACAAACAAACTATAAGTAAAACAATCGTTTTGGAGAAGACGGATTTTTTCCATTTTTTAAATATTTATAAATTTTTGCAACCTCTTTAGAAACTTATTTGAACTTTCATTTGAAGATAAGTTCTAATCATTTTGAGATATATTTTGATAGAATTTCAATTAAATTTGAACATTATTCAAAAGAGCTCTTGTGGGATTCAAAGAAGGCCTATTAAGCTATCAAACCAATTACAATGGGGCAAAGCAAAAAATAATAATAATAAGTGACCTATCAATAAGGAGCATGAAGATGATCTTTCTTTAGATATTATTTTTTCTTTCATTTTAAATTTGTTTGATTTTTCTAATGTATGAGTTTATGCATGTTTTATTTTTCAAGAGATTATTTGAAAGAAATAATTCAAAATTTAAATTCCATGGTGCTAAACTTTCAGATTAGGAGAGAAAAATTTAGCTTAATAAAAGAATAATTAATTAAACATAAAAATATAATTATTTTATAATTTTTACATGTTGCTCCCAGCTAAATAGAGGTAAATCTTCCTCAGTTCAAAAAAAGGGAGCTGGCCTCCTCTCTCTTCCCCTACGTTTTTTTTAATTTTATTATCGTATAACCCTTTTACATTAGTTACTAAGAAAATTGCATATTTTAAAATCATTTTAAGATNGATGACAATCTCTGCAACAGCCACCGGTTACCACCGCCACCCCTGACAACTGCAGCTACAACCACCGACCACTGCCACCGAAGACTGCCACCGGCTACAAAAGCCTCCGCTACTACCGCCTGCCATTGTTCCTGTCATCGTTGTCACCGCCGCCATTTGATGGTTGTCAGCCACCACCGCCGCTGCCAACTACCCACCACAGCTTATGTGCTGCCTTACCACTCAGAGGTAATGCTTATGTTGGGTGGAGCAATGAATACATTTTATATGCCATGGGTGGCTAATTTAATACCGGAGCGCACGCGGACGAAATCCTTTTATAAAAAGTATAGTTTTTTTTTCCTTAAAAAAAATACCGAATCAAACATGTTTAATATTTTTATTTTTAACAACATATAAATCTAAACAGTATGAAATGCATTTTCTAAAAATAAAAAATAAAAAATAAAGTAAAATTAAAACAGTCTAAGAGCAAAAACAAAATAAAAAATAAAAAATAACCACAAACAAACTATAAGTAAAACAATCGTTTTACTTATTCAAATTTAGATAGGGTTTCAATTAAATTTGAACATTATTCAAAAAAGCTCTTGTGGGATTCAAGGAAGGTTCTGCTAAGCTTGCTAAGCTATCAAACGAATTACAATGGGGCAAAGCAAAAAATAATAATAATTGACCTATCAATAAGGAGCATGAAGATGGTCTTTCTTTGGATATTATTTTTTCTTTCATTTTAAATTTGTTTGATTTTTCTAATGTATGAGTTTATGCATGTTTTATTTTTCAAGAGATTATATGCAAGAAATATATCAAAATTTAAATTCCATGGTGCTAAACTTTCAAATTACGAGAGAAAAATTTAGCTTAATAAAAGAATAATTAATTAAACATAAAAATATAATTATTTAATAATTTCTACATGCTACTCCCAGCTAAATAGAGGTAAATCTTCCTCAATTCAAACAAAGGGAGCTGGCCCCCTCTCTCTTCCCCTACATTTTTTTTTTAATTTTATTATCGTATAACCCTTTTACATTAGTTACTAAGAAGATTGCGCATTTTAAAATCATTTAAAGATTAAACCTAAATGGAATTTAGTTAAAATTGATGTTAATTTAATTTTGAAGTGTAGGCCTGATGTTGGTTTTACCTAAGGAGATTTGATTAAGTCCAATATAAGTTAGACTTAAAGTTTAGGTTCAATGTGGATAGAACCTAAAGGAGACTTGGTTGAGTATAATATGAGTTATACTTAGGTTCAATGTAAGTAGATCCTGAAGTATAAGATCACTTAGGTTCAATTTAGGTAAAACCTAAAGTTTAAGGTCATTTAGGTTCAATTTAGGTGATATTACTTAGGTTCCATTTACGTAGAACCTAAGATATGGAATTGTTTAGTTTCAATTTAGGTAAAACTTGAGACAAAAGATGGTTTAGGTTCAAGTTGGGTAGAACCTAAGGTTTGGAATGGTTTAGGTCCAATTTAGATAGAACCTAAGGCATGAGATGGTTTAGGTTCGATTTACATAGAACCTAAGGTTTGTTGTTACTGAGGTTCAATTTTGCTAGAACCTAAGACATAAGGTCACATAAGTTCAATTTGGGTTGAATCTAAGGTTTAGGTTGACTTAGGTTCAATTTGGGTTGAACTTAAGTTTTAGGTTGACTTAAGTTCAATTTAGGTTGAACCTAAGGTTTAGATTGACTTAGGTTCAATTTGGATTGAACCTAAGGTGACTTAGGTTTAATTTGGGTTGAACATAAAGTTTAGGTTGACTTAGGTTCACTTTGGGTTGAAACTAGATTAAGCTTAATTTAGGTTAGACTTATTTAAATTTGAAGTTGGATTAAGCCTAAATTAGGTAAGACTTAATGTATAATTAAATTTAATTTAGGTTAGACTTAATTAAAGTTTCAGGTTAATTACGCCTAATGTAATTAAGGCTTAATGAGATTAATTAGGTATAATTAGAGTTAGACAAAATTAAGGTTTAATGGTCATTTAAGCCTAATGTAATTAATGCTTAAGGGTTAATTAAGTCTAATTATGATTTGACTAAATGAAGGTTTAAGGGTCACTTAAGCCTAATGTAATTAAGGATTAAGGATTAATTAGGTCAAATTAGGGTTAGACCTAATTGAGGTTTAAGGTTGATTACATTATCTAGGTCTAATTAGGGTTAGACCACCTAATTATGGTTAAAGCTTAATTAAGCCTAATGTAAGAAATAACTAATTAGATTAATTAGTTCTAATTAGGGTTTGACCTAATTATGGTTTAAAGGTTACTTAAGCCTATTGTAAGTAAGCCTTAAGTGTTAATTAAGACTAATTATAGTTAGACTTATATAGGATTTAAAGGTTACTTAAGCTTAACGTAAATAACGCTTAAGGGTTAATTAAGATTGATTAAGCCTAATGTAAGTAAGTGACAACGACTTTATATATGCTTAAAAATACAAGAATTTGATATTGCTGCTAGAAGATTTAAATCCCCAGAAACGGCGCAAAAAACTTGACAGCGGTTATCGATTTGATAAAGATGTGTATAAAATATTCAATAATTACAAAATCACACTTATCAACGCAAGTATACGTATCGCTCAAGTAATACAGAGCTCTAATGGAATCCTGGATATCGATCTCACAGGGGGTAATATTAGAGGCTACTAACTAAGATTTAAAAAATCAATACTTAATCACAACAATATAGTTTAATTCGCATAATTTTTACTAATAGGCAATTGAAATAAAAATGTAATTTTAATAAACTCTTAATTAACTAATTCTACTAATAAAGCTTCTAATGTGAAGTTCAATATATAAGAAAGCATCCTTCTTTATGTCAAGAAATTTAAGTGAATGGATAAATTGAATAAATTCAAATTGTATTGTGTCAAATAGGAGCATACATATTCTTTACCCTTTTGTCCAAGCATAAAGAACATTGACTAATCTTATGCTTGGTTACTGAATCTACGGCTAGGCTAGGAAGATATGGGCTCTCACTTCGAAGTTCCCACGTTCCCCTCGACTGAGGGCTGATATCTACACTTCAGCACCCAAACAATAGGACCGAATTGAGGATTTTAGTCTGTCACTCTAAAATCTCCAATTCTACTCCTGATAATTTTTATTTCCTTATTTATTTAAATCTTGGATGTAATCTTCACTTTAGTTGTAAATTTAGTTGTAAACTCAACATACCTTTCCACTCTAAAATCTCCAATTCTACGCTCGATAATTTTTATTTCCCTATTTATTTGCACCAAATTGGGGATTTTAGTCTGTCACTCTAAAATCTCCAATTCTACGCTCGATAATTTTTTTTCCATATTTATTTGCACCCAACTGACCGAATTGGGGATTTTAGTCTGTCATTTTCTAAAATCTCCAATTCTACGCCCGATAATTTCATTTCCCTATTTATTTGCACCCAATTTCTGTCACTCTAAAATCTCCAATTCTACGCCCGATAATATTATTTCCTTATTTATTTTCACCCAACTTCCAATGCAATCTCCAATTCTACGCCCGATAATATTATTTTCCTATTTATTTGCACCCAACTTCCAAGGTTTCCAAATCTATGCCCGATAATATTATTTCCCTATTTATTTGCACCCAACTTCCAAGGGCTTAACCTCCCTAAATCTTGGATGTAATCTTCACTTTAGTTGTAAAACTCAACATATTTTAACAAATTACTCCCTAAATCTTGGATGTAATCTTCACTTTAGTTGTAAAACTCAACATATTTTAACAAATCCATTGGCCAGATTGAAAGCAAATTAAAATTGAAGTGAAAAGTTATCACAACTTCTTTAACATTCTCATGGCACAACTAATTCAAATCACCATTTCACAAAATCTCAACACAAGGAGAAAGACAGAGAAAGTTACTCATAACTCATAGAAAAGATACGACAAAACTTAAAATTTATATATAAAAGCAAAGTCATACAAACTTCAATAAGTAAATACCACTTATCTCTAATTCCTCCAATAAGTAAATACCACTTATCTCTAATTCTCCCCAAGAAAACTCCTTGAAGTTCCTCTGAATCTCTTCCTTTCTTTACAGCACACAGAATTTCTCTTCGAAGCAGCAAGCCCCAAGAAAACTCCTTGAAGTTCCTCTGAATCTCTTCCTTTCTTTACAGCACACAGAATTCTCCTTCGAAGCGGCAATGAGGAAGAAATCTCTCACTTTCCTTCCACTCTTACAATTTCTCGAAGAATTTCTCATAATACTAACCCTAAATTAAACTCTCTACACTCTAATGAGCACCACAAACAACAAAGACTCAGCGGACACACACACGGGCACCCCCTTTTTCGGTCCCCAAAATGTTTCTCTTAAAATTATAGAAGAGTTTTCAAGAATTTCCTAAGCGTCCCTTCAAAAATCGTTCACATTCAATGCATCTATTGAGAGAACCGACACGCTCGCCATCAGTGGCCTCGATGGCGCCGTCGGTGGCCTTCTAGAATATTTAATTTCTGATATCTCGGGAAAAACCCGCCGTCAGCACCATAGAGCTCGCCGTCGGCGCCCAAGTTCAAATCTTCATATTTTGGTCCTTTTTGCTCCAAATTCGCTCTTTTTTGCATATTTTTTCTCCAATGACCATAATTCTCTTTTTTGAATACATTTCCTTTGGTTAAAATCCCCCAAACTTAACTATTACTTGTCCTCAAGTTATTTTAGTACTACAAAAAAGTTATGATCTACTGTGGTAAAGTTTTAATTCATAAATACTATAAGTTTGATTTAAGTAAATACCATAGTGAGATTTTTAGAAAAATTTCAAGTAATTAAATTAACTATGTAATTACAAGACTATCTAGACATCAAGTTTAAGAGTTCTAGTTTTCTTTTCATTTCAAGAATGGTTATATGTTGTAATATCAAATCACCTAGAATATTCAAATAATAGGAACTTCATGAGAACACTACTAGTAAAAATGCTATTTCATAAATATAAGTTCAGGAATGTATTTAGGTTTTCCCTTTAGGTAGTCCAAGTGAAACCAATTTTTTTATTAGGCATCTCCTCAAGCTTCTCCTACTTAAATATTTTTTTTCATTTGAATTATTTTCAATCCTATATATTTTTCTTCTCTTTTCAAGGATTGTTGTCAATCCTTTCTTTTTGCTTTTTCAAGTGAGGATTACTATATCTGGATAGCCTTTAATGATTTTGAACATCACTTTTCTTTCCCTAAATTTTAAACTCAAAGCATTCCTTTACATTTAAGTATTTCATAGCTTTTACATCATTGAGCCCCAATCTTTTCTTCTCAAATGAATTTCTAAAATTCTTAATTTTTCAAAATATAGTTTTCCTTACGTTACATAGTTAATTATAGTCTTATTCTTTTATACTAAATATCTTAATCTACAAAATTAATTTTTCTTAAAAAAATATTCCCTTAAATCTACTATAATAATTAAATATCTACAAAATATAGTGACCTGAATTAAATTCACTACATAAAATCATATAAATAATTTTTGAAAATATTGAAATAGAGGTCATCTAATAGTTAATTCATTACAAAAATATTTCTTTAAATCTACCATAATATTTAAATAGCTACAAAATATAGTTAATTTCACTACATGAAATCATATAAATAATTTTTGAAAATATTGAAATAGAGGACATCTAATAGTCAATCTTTTTCTTCCCTCTCCCAAACTTAACAAAAATATTTCTTTAAATCTACCATAGTATTTAAATAGTTACAAAAATATAGTTACCTGAATTAAATTTACTTTCTTTAAATCTACCATAATATTTAAATAGTTACAAAAATATAGTTACAGAATTAAATTCACTATATAGATCATATTAATAATTTTTGAAAATATTTAAATTGAGAACATATAATAGTTAATCTTTTTCTTTCCTCCCTAAATAATTTTTTAAAATATTGAAATAGAGGACATCTAATAGTTAATTTTTTTCTTCCCTCCAATATTTAAATAGTTATAAAAATATAGTTACCTGAATTAAATTCAATACATGAAATCATATAATTTTTGAAAATATTGAAATAGAGGACATCTAATAGTTAATCTTTTTCTTCCCTCCCCAAACATAAATTTTAAAAATATTTAAATTGAGAACATCTAATAGTTAATCTTTTTCTTCCCTCCCCCAAACTTGCATTTTTAAATATTTTGCAATTAATTCCAAATATTGAAATAGAGGACATCTAATAGTTAATCTTTTTCTTCCCTTCCCCAAACTTAAATTCAATTGAGAACATATAGTTAATCTTTTTCTTCCCTCCCCCAAACTTAAATTTTTAAATATGAAATAATACAGGTGGTTTTTTCTTCCCTCCCCCAAACTTAAATTTTTCAATATGAAATGATACAGGTGGAAAGAAAAACAAATAAAATCATATTAATAATTTTTGAAAATTTTTAAATTGAGAACATCTAATAGTTAATCTTCTTCTTCCCTCCCCCAAACTTAAATTTTTCAATATGAAATGATACAGGTGGAAAGAAAAATTCAAAATATAAATCATACCTCAGTACTTTAGGCATTTTAGGCTATTAAGGAATTTAATTTTAATTTAAGGGATGCTGGTGAGAAAAGATTATAGCAACTCAATGAACTTAAAAAGATTAGAAATANATATTATTGCAACTCAATGAACTTGAGAAGATTAGAAATGAAGCATATGATAATGCAAAAATCTATAAAGAGAAAATGAAAATAGTGCATGATTGAAAGATTCTTCAAAAGAAGTTTGAACCTGGACAAGAAGTTTTATTATATAATATAAGATTGAGATTATTTCTAAAAAAATTGAAATCTAGATGGTTAGGACCATTTAAAGTGATTAAAGTCTATCATTATGGAACTGTTGTTGTTAAAGATCCTAACACTGGAAAAATATTTAAAGTTATTGGGCATCGATTGAAATATTATTATGAAGGGCACATACCATAATTTAAAGATGTTTTAATGTTAATTCAACCCAACTAATCAAATGGTATTTTGNTATATATTATAAATTAAGACAAATATTGGTATTAGAGGAAAATTTGGAATCGAATTGAACGAAAAAATTGAAAAGATGTGAATTTGGCCTCTGGCGCCGACGGTGTCCGCAGACAGACCAAAGCTCCGACAGCGCCATCGGGAGCGCCGATAGCAGTTTGACGGTTTTGGCATATTTTTGAGGATTTTGGCAGACTTTGGCAAGATTTCCCTTCGTAATAACCGCCGGGAGCTGTTTTTAATGTCCTAAAAACTGGCTTGGACAGCCAAAAACTTCATATTTTTGAATTCTATGGCCTCCAATTTCAAAAATACTTCTAGGTATGGAGTTTTCAATAGAATAAAGTTTATCAATTTTGACGTGCAAAGATTATACGACAAAGTTATTACAAAGAAGAGGCTTATCAAGGAGAGAGTCTTTGTCGATCACTTATTGATTAATCCAAGTTCTCTGATTGATAAAATCATTGTACAAAGGCGATGGGAAGTTATGTGCTACACTACTGCTGCAATTCTTGTACCAGTAGTGAAGGAATTCTATGCCAATTTACATGCAATTACCCAATAGTTGTCTTTGTATGAGGTAAGGTTGTACAATTTACTCCTGCGTGAATCAATGAGTTGCATATGATAGAAAACGTTCCAATCTGTTATTATACAAATTTCATCCCTACTAGAGATTTGATGCATGATGTCTATAATTTTCTAATGGATGAAAGTGATATTTGGGAAATGCGAGATGAAGGATATGTTAGTTTCTCTTCTTCATTTCTTAATCCAATATCAAAGCAGTGGCATTTCTTCATTTCTGTAAAATTACTCCCTACCATGAAGATTAGTAGAGTCACCGAAGAAAGTGTTATTTTGAATTATTGCATTCAAATGGAAAAACTCATTGATATAGGATCTATAATATTTAAATTTATTATGAGTATTATTATAAATGGGTCAATTTATGGACTTAGGCATCCTTCCACAATTTTCCTACTTTACAGTCAATCTCAAGTTCCATATGAAAGTTGAGAAAAATTTTTATTACTTTGATAGTCCATGATTCCTATTGATGATAATTATGTTGGGCATGAGAATGAAGCATTAAATACTATCTTAGATCAGTCATCACTAGCTTTAACTCCATTGATGCCACCAACAATTGGAAGTTCACTTGTTGTAAAAAAGAAATTGAAGAAAATTGAAAGAGAACTTCATAGTATTATAAATGCAATAGAAGATTGCAAGTACCGTTTTGATCACCAAGATTGGAGGATGAAAGAGAATTTTGATCATACTGGAACATTTGAAGCAGGATTAGTGCGAATGTTTAAAGAAAAAGGATGGATCGAAGAAAATTCGACTGATCAATTTCCGTACCGACCCTTCTACAATTTGTACGTTCATTACCAGTCGATGGGAGATATCAGAGGAGGAGAAAGCACTGAAGATGAGGCAGCATAATTAAAGAATTTGGACTCTCTCTAATAATTTAAAATACTTATGTACTTAATGTGATTGTTTGGATTTGATTTAGTTTGCTTTGCTTTAGAATTATGAACTTTGATTGTGTGTATAGTTTTGTGTCAGTGTTTAATGTTGTGGCTTGAATTCGATGTTGATTTATAATTTAGTTTGTTTAATATGTGTGAAAGTGTGATTAGAAAAATGTGTTTGTAAAAGTGTATTTTCATATATAAAAGTTAGTTTGTTGTTGTTTGTGAAAATGATTATTTGTGAAAATGTTTGTTTGTGAATTATTGTTAGATAAAAATTTGTGTTTAAAAATACTAAAAAGACTTTGAAGAAAATTGAAAGGAAATTAAATATTGAAAAAATTGAAAAATGGAATTTTTAGGCCTTCAACGCCGACAGCGCTAGCATGGGCGCCGACGACACCCTCGACCCGAGAACAGCCTTTACCCTTTAAAATTCACGATTTTCACCATAAACTTCCATTTTTACCCTTTGAGTCACCTTCAACCTCCGATTTTTGCACCTAGGGCTCGCATTTGCTTGGATTTGAGGCAATTTTAAGGCAAAGAAGCTTTGGATTTCATCTTCTCTAGATAAGAGCTACACTTTGAACTAAAAAATTTTGATTTTCACCAAGGATTTATCTAACATTGCTGAGATCCAAAAATTTTGGAACTTTTTGAGAGATTTTGAGAAAATCTTTTGGTGAAGAACTCTTACTTAGTAGATTTAAGTATAAAGCGCTTTACTTTGTGATTTTTGGAATTTTTGGAGTTTATTCAAATTTTTTTGATTTTTCTCTAGATTTCTCATGGCACCAAGAATGAGCAAAGGAAAAAGAAGAGCAGATTATGATGAACAAAAATTTGTTAGCTTCAGGTCTAGTGCTCGATTCAATAGTCTACTTGAGCATAAAAAAGAAATTCCGGATCGTGGTTTTAAAAATCTGGGAGGAGAAGTCGAGTGATTAATCAATGCTCGACAGTGGGAAAATTTTGTTACTTTACTGCCGATGTGATTATTGGTGTAGTGATGGAATTTTATGCCAACTTTACAGAAGCTTTTGACGACTTTGTTTTTGTTCGTGGAAAAATGGTGGAGTTTTCTCCAAGAAAAATTAATGAGTTTTATCAGTTGGAAGATGTTTACAGTTACCAGTATAAATCATTTTCTGCTACTAATGATACCTTAGATGAAGTTATTTCTTTTCTTACTGATGGAAGAGGGACCTGGAAAGTCAAAATTGGTGTTAAGGTAAACTTTCCTCTTTCTATGCTTAATGTAGTATCTAAGGCATGACACTACTTTATTTCTAGAGAATGATTCCGACAAATTATAATAGTGAGGTGACCAAGGATAGAGACATCCTGAACTTCTGTATTCAGTAGGTGATGAGGATAAATGTAGGCTCTATTATTTATATGAACACTAGATCTATTGCTTTGGGAGAGACCGCTGGTGGTTTGGCACACCTTGCACTTATTTTTACACTTTGTGAATAGGCAGGAGTTGATTTTAGACCTCTGGAAGAGAGGATTGAGCTTCTAAGACCTATTGGCCTGCAAATATAAAGACATGAATCTCATGTTGATTGGAGATCTGGAAGTAAGACCAGAGTTATTCCTTCTACTTCGAGGACCCCTACTTCTAGTGACCCTACTAACCGAGAACTTTTAGACCAGATGATGATCCAGCAAGGGAGATATCTTAAGAATGGATCATAGGTTGCAAAACATGGATGCCAGAAATGCTCACACTGATGATTTGATACTGCAAAAGTTTGAATATGATGCTGCTTATGATGATGCATTGGTGAGATACATGAAGGGTGATCATTCAGTTCAATTTCCTACTCACCCTATTTTTACTCCATATTAACAACATAATTTGGATGTAGAAGAAGAAGAAGATGATGATGATTGGTGATTTGATTTTTTTTAGTTTATGTTTGATTGGACTTTATTATTGTGTTGTTTGTTTTTGTTATATTGTTCAGATTGTTTGTTAGAATGTGAGACTCTGTTTTGTTGTTATGTTAAGTTAAGAACTATAGTTTTTAAAATTATTTTCATTTCTGGAATTCAGTTTATTTCTGTTGTTAGTTTTGTATTTTATTAAATGTATTGTAGTTAACTTTTTCTCATCATATTTTATATGTATTATGTGCAATTTAATGTTTCAAGTCTTGTAGCTTTTTATATTAGCACCTACAATATTTCAGAATTAAAGTTTCAAAATCAAAACCTTCAACAGGTATGTCTTTTCTTTATGTATTTAATGTTTTATTTCACCCTTATTTTTTCAGTTCTTCATGCTAAATCTTTTAAAAATTTAAGTTTTGGGGGGGAAGGAATTTATTTGTCCTCACTTAACTATATTTTCAAAATTTTAAATTTAACATGACCTTTGGTATTATAAATTCCTTTTTAAAGAAAGAAACTTAATTTTATTTGTCCTCACTTAGCTATATTTTCAAAAATTCTAAATTTAACATGACCTTTGGTATTAGGGGTTAACTTTAGATAGCTATATTTATGTTTCTAAATATATAGCAAACTAAAGTAAAAATTTTCAATAATAAAGGTTAATTTTTTAGATTAAGATATTTGGTATAAAAGAAAAGACTATGTTTTTTCTATTTTAAGTAAAGAAAATTCTATTTTTGAAATATTAAAAATCTTAAAGGTTCCTGTAAAAAGAAAAGAATTAAACTTTATGAAATCTTTAAGCTAATATAAATTTGTTAAGTGAAGAAATGTGACAAGTTTTTGACTTTAAGAAGAGGATAGTGAAGTTCAAAGTCATTAAAGGCTATCCAGATACAGTAATCCTCATATAAAATGAAATGAAAAGAAAAGAAAAAGAAAAGATGTGGGGAGAAGCTTAAGAAGATGCATAATCAAAAATTGGCTTCACGTGAATCAATTTAGAAAAGAAGGCTTGCTACATTTCTTAAGCTTTTATTTGAGTATTAGTTTATTTACTAGTAAAGTTTTATGAAGTTCTTTTTCATATGAATACTTTAAGTAACTTTAATATGACAATTTGCATTTTTTCTTGAAAAGAATAGAGAATTAGAAATCTTGGACTTGATTGCTAAATGTTCTTATACCTTTAGTATTGACTGGAGTTCTTTTGAATTTTTCTTAAGTTATGCTATTATATTTAGTGGAATAAGATATGGAAATCTAGAAGTTAAATTCTTTATCATAAGTCATATTTTTATATACTAGAGGAGTTACTTGAGGATAAGTAACATGTAAGTATGGGGGATTAGATACACCAAAAATATATGCATTTTTAGACCCATATTTTATACTTATTTTTGGTGATATTGCATCAAAAATATATGCATTTTTAGACCCATATTTTATACTCATTTTTAGTGATATTGCACTTTAATGGAAGGTATTTTTATGTTTTCTTGCAGGTTGTTGAATTTTATGAATTGAAACAAAAACGAAGCAAAAAGGATGAAATTTGGAGCAAAAATGAAGAAGTTGAAATTTTTTCAGCGCCGACGGTGCTTAAATTGCGTAGCACTGGCGCCGATGGCACCAATGTCAATTCAGCCCCTGTTTCTAGAAGATTTGATAAATTTGGATACTTTTTAAAGAGTTTTTGGAGGCACATATTTGAGAACTGACTCTAGGCTTTATTTGGGGCCAAGATTGATCAGAAAAGTGACTCTTCATAACATCTCATTGCCCCAATTCAACCTTCTACGCATCACACATTCTTCCATTTTTCATTCCAAAACCATTTAGAGTCAATTGTTTTTATAATTTAGAGTTTTGTGGAGAGATTAAGTGTGAACTCTTCTCTAAGAGTGTTGGAGAATGAGAAAAGTGAGAGATTTCTTATTTCTACATTTCCTAGAAGAGGAAGGGATTTGCTTTGAGAAAGAGTTTCAGATAAGTGTTGTTTGTTTATTAGTGTTGTATGAATTTTTTTTTATATAAAAAATTTTTGTTTTGTTGTATCTTTCTCATGAAGTCTAAGTAGTTTACTTTATCTTTCTCCCTATTCTGAGATATGGTGAAATGAAGAGATAATATGGATGTGCCAATATTAAAATATAAAATAAGTTGTGATGATTTTTCAACTCCGAACTTAATTTACTTTTCAATTTGGCCAATTGAATTGTTAAAATGTGTTGTGAAACATATGATATGAGAAATAAAGTATGAGTTCTACAACAGAGTGAGGATCACATTTGATTCCATCAAAGAGAATTTTTTTCATGGAATTAAGTACAAATACATAGGGAAATATACTTTGTTGGGTGTCAAATTGGAGAATCTTTAGGGTGACAGACTAAAATCCCCAATTTGGTCTTAGTGTTTAAGAAACTAAAGTGATTGTTAGCCTTCATGTGAAGGGAAATGGGAGCTCTGGAGTCTAGCTGTCAAAAAAGCTCGTTGTTCGCGAACAGTTCGTGTTCGGTTCGTCAATGAGTTCGTGTTCGATTCGTTCGATAAGTAAACGAGACAAACGCGAATAAATTTTTTTCGTTCGGTTAGTTAAACGAACCAAACACGAACAGTGATGCGTTCGTTCGTGTTCGAATCGTTATTGTTTGAAATATAAAATAATATAAAATGATTATATATATATAATTTATTATATTTTAAAACATTAAATTTTATAAATTATAATATATAATAAAATAATAATAATAATATATTAATATACTATAGTAGTAATATACTAATATAGATATTGAATATTTATATAATTTAAGTTATATAATTAATATATAATATTATTTTTATATATTAATATTAGGGATGTCAAACTGACCGAACAGCTCGTGTCCGATTCGTGTTCGACTCGTTCGTTAAGAAATGAACACGAGCTTATTTCAAACAAACTAAATTTTAAACGAACCGAACACGAGCACAAGCTTTGTTCGTTCGTGTTCGATTCGTTTACACCCCTACTCTGGAGTGCCTAGCCTAGCCACGGATTTAGGGACTAAACCTGGGATTAACCAATGATTTTCTATAACACTGTATCAGGGCAGAGAATTAAAACTACTCCGATTTGTCACAATATATATTTGAACCATTTATCTCATCTCATTTTACCAAAAATCTCATTGTAGTGGGAAAGATGTTTTTTCACATAAGAAATCTTCATCACATAAACAAAGTTTAATAGTTTAGTAGTTACTGTTTGAACCTTGTATTTCAATTTTATTATTAGTTAAATAATTTAGTTCTGATAACATCTCAACATTCAAATTTCGTTTTGACTTTCTGTGAATTTCCTAGTAAATTTATCATTTCAAATTTAAACCTTCCACGTGGGATCAATATTTGGGGCTTAAATAGAAAGTCATTTATTACTTGATAACAATATGTATACTTACGTAGAATCCCAACATTAATTACTTATATTTTTAATTCATAAAATATGGCATCCAGATTTTGGCACCTTTGCATAGCAGAGTCAACTATATAATTTTTACACAAATATATTCACATCGAGATCAGTGCTGACGGTGCAAGCATCGACGTCGACAGCGCCCTCGACCTGAAAGTACCTAGACCCCTTAAAATTCTGCGATTTACATAGTAAAAACACCTTTTTTACCTCTTTGGTTACCTTCAACTTCCGGTTTGTGCACCTAGAGCTCACTAGTGCTTGGATTTAAGGTGATTCGAAGGCAAAAGAAGTTCGGATTTCATCTTCTCTCGGTAAGAGACACACTTTGAACTCAAAAATTTTTATTTTCACTAAGAATTTATCTTACATTGCTGAGATCCAAAATTTTGAAAATTTTGGGAATATTTTTGAGAAAATCCTTTGGTAAAGAACTTTTACTTAGTAGATTTAAGTTTAGAACATTCCACATTGCGATTTTCAGAATTTTGAGAATTTAATTGGAATTTCAAAATTTTTCTTAGATTACCATGACACCGAGATTGAGCAAGGGAAAGAGGAAAGTGGATTTTGATGATCAAAAGTTTGTCAACTACAAGGCTAACATTTGTTTCAATAGTCTGCTTGCAACAAAGAAAGTAATTTCAGATCGAGCATTTTAAAATCCGGGTGGAGAAGTTAAAAGATTAATCGTTGCTCGGCAGTGGGAGAATTTTTGTTACTTTACTACCGAGGGTATTATTGGTATAGTGATGGAATTCTATGCCAAATTTAAGGGAATTTCTGAGGACTACGTTTTTGTTCGAGGAAAAATGGTAGAATTTACTCTAAGAAGAATTAATGAATTTTATCAGTTAGAGAACGTATGTAGCTGTCAGTACAAATCATTTTCTACTATAAATGAGGCCTTAAATGAAGTTATTTTTTTTTTCTTACTGATCGAAGAGGAGCTTGGAAGGTGAAGAATAATGTTAAAGTAAACTTCCCTCTTTCTATGTTAAATGTAGTATCTAATGTGTGACACTATTTTATATCTGCTAGAATGATACGAACAATTCATCATAGCAAGGTTAGAAAGAATAGAGCCATCTTGAACTTCTGTATCCAGCAGATGAGAAGGATAGATGTAGGCTCTATTATTTATAGAAACACACATTCTATTGCTTTAGGTAAGACTACTGGTGGATTAGCACACCCTACTCTGATCTTCACACCATGTGAACAAGCAGGAGTTGATTTTAGAATGAATGAGGAGAGGATTGAACCTCTAAAACATATTGGGCTTGCAAATATTAAAACTTATGAATCTCATGTTGGATGGAGATCTGGAAGTAGGAGTAGGAATATTCCTTCTACTTCTAGTACCCCTACTCTACAGGGACTTATGGAGAAACTGATGATCCAACAGGGAGATATCTTGAGGATGGAAAATAGAATGGAAAATATGGAGCCCAGAAATGAACATAATGATGATTTGACAAGGCAGAAATTTGAGTATGATGCTGCTTATGATGATGCAATGGTTCGATACATGAGGGGTGACCACTCAGTTCAGTTTCCTAGTCACCCTATCTTTACCCCGTATCAGTAGCAAAACTTTGATGTAGAAAATAAAGAAGAAGATGATGATTGATGATGTTTTAGTTTGATCCTTTGTTTAGTTTATAGTTGGTTTTACTTTCTTATTGTTATTGTTTGTTTTTAGAGTGTGATACAATAATTTATTTTAAATATTATGTTGTATTGTGAACAGTAGGATTGTAAAATTGTTTTTACATTGGAAATTATTTTAGTACTGTTGTTAGTTTTTAATACTTTGTTGAATGTATTTGTAGTAAATTCTTTCTCAGCAAATTTTTATATGTATTATGTGTTATTTAATGTTTTAAGTCTTCTAGCTTTTCATATTTGCACCTAAAATATTTCAGAGTTAAGTTTCAATATCAGAACCTTTAACAGGTAAGTCTTTTCTTTATATATTAAATGTTTTCTTTCACCCTATATTTTTTTAAGCTTTTCATACAAAATCATTTTTTTAAAAAAATTAAGTTTGCGGGGAAAAAATTCCTTTTTAAAGAAAGAAACTTAATTTTTTTTGTCCTCAATTAGCTATATTTTAAAAAAAATTTAAATTTAACACGACATTTGGTATTAGAGGGTGACTTTAGATAACTATATTCGAGTTTCTAAATATATAGTAAACTTAAGTAAAAATTTTCAATGATAAAGGTTAATTTTAGAGATTAAGATATTTGGTATGAGAGAATAAGACTATGTTTTTCTGTTATAAGTTAAGGAATTTGTATTTTTGAAAATATCATAAATTTTAGAGATTCATGTAAGAAAAAAAGATTAAAACTTTATGAAAAATCTTTAAAGCAAATATAAATTTATAAAGTGAATGAATGTGAAAAGTTTTTAACTTTAAGAAGCGGATAGTAAAGTTCAAAATCAATAAAGGCTATATAAATATAGTAATCCTCACATAAAAAAAAAGAAGAGAAAAAAAAGAAAAAGGATTGAAAATGATCCTGAATGAAAAGAAAAGAAAAGAAAAAAAAAGATGAAAAGTAGAAAAAGATGTGAGGAGAAGCTTGAGGGGATGCCTAATAAAAAATTGGCTTCACTTGAATCAACTTAAAGAAGAAGGTTTGGCTACATTTTGTAAACTTATATATAGTTATTAGCATATTTACTAATAAAGTTTCATGAGTTCTTTTTCATATGGATATTCTAAGTGGCTTTAATATGACAATTTGTAATTTTCCTTGAAAAGAATAGAGAATAAAAAATCTTAGACTTGATTGCTCGATATTCTTATCCTTTTAGTATTAACTGAAGTTATTTTGCATTTTTCTTAAATTATGCTATTGTATTTAGTGGACTAAAATATGAAAATCTAGAAGTTAAATTCTTTGTCATGAGTCATATTTTTAATAGTATAAGGAGGTTACTTGAAGACAAGTAACATTTAAGTTTGGGGGATTTTGATACACCAAAAATATATGCATATTTAGACATATATTTTATACTCATTTATGGTGATATTGCACTTTAAAGGAGGGTTATTTTTATGTTTTATTACAGGTTGTTGATTTTTAGGACTTGAAGCAAAAAAGATGCAATTTGGAGTCAAAATAGCATTTTTGAAGAAATACTCTGCGCCGATGGTGCCAGGATGGACACCGATGGTGCAGACCTGCAGAATAGAAGCCAGAATATACTCAACGCTGATGGCACAAGGAGTAGCGCCAACAACACCATTTGACAGAGAGCACAAAATTAATTCACGGGCCACTGGCGCCGACGACACCATAATGGACGCCGACGGCGCCAATGTCGGTGCAAGACCTATTTCTAGAGGATTTGATAAATTTGAACTCTTTTTGAAGAGTTTTTGGATGCACCTATTGGAAAACCGACATTAGGCTCTATTTAGGGCGAAAATTGATCAAAAAACTCTCTCTTCCATCCCCCCAATCACTAAAAGTCCATTAGCCATTTATTTCTTTAGAGTTTTGAGATTTTGTTGTGAGTTTAAGTGTGAATTCTTTTCTAAGACCTGTTAGAGAGGGAGAGAAGTGAGAGATTTCTTCTTCCTACATCTTTTAAGAGAGAATCAAGAGTATTTTAAAGAGAGAAAGAGTCCAAGAGAGGCTACTAGGGCTTTGTTTTGAGAAAGAGTTTCAGATAAGTGTTGTTTATTTATTATTGTTGTATAAACTTTTTTTTATATATAAAATTATGTTTTGTTGTATCTTTCTCATGAAGTTTGAGTAGTTTCTTTTATCTTTCTCCCTATTATGAGATATGATGAAATGAAGAGATAATTTAGATGTGTCAATTTTAAAATATAAAATAAATTGTGATGGTTTTTCAACTCCGTTCTTATTTGGAAGTCTGACCAATTGAAATGTTAAAATTTTTTGTGAAACATATGATCCGGGAAATGGAGTATGAGTTCTACAACAGAGTGAGAGCCACATTTAATTCCATGGAGGAGTATTTCGTTCATGAAATTAAGTGCAAATAAATAGGAAAATATACATTGTTGGGTGTAGAATTGGAGATTTTAGGGTGACAGACTAAAATCCTCAATTTGGTCTTAGTGTTTAAGAACTAAAGCAAGCGTTAGCCTTCACGGGAAGGGAAGTGGGAGCTATGAAGTGAGCGTCAGTATCCTCTCAGCCTAACCACAGATTTAAGGACTAAACCTGAGATTAGCCAATGATTCTCTATAACACTGAATCAGGGTAGAGAACTAAAATTGCTTTATTTGAACAATACATATTTAAACCATTTATCTCATTTCATTTTACCAAAAACTCATTGTAGTGGGAAAGATGTTTTTTCATATTAGATAACTTCCTCACATAAACATAGTTTGGTAGTTATTGTTTAAGCTTAGTATTTCAGCTTTGCTAGTAGTTAATAATTTTGGTTCTGATAGTACATCAAATTATTGAAATTAGTGACAATAATTTTATTTTATTGCTGTGAATTTCCTAGTTAATTTATCAGTTCAAATTTAGACCTTCCTCGTGGGATCGATATTTAGGGCTTAAACAGAAAGTCTTGTATTACTTGATAACGATACATACACTTGCGTAGAATCCCTACATAAATTGCTTAAATTTCTTATTCATAAAATAACGCATCAAGTTTTTGGCACTGTTGAATAGCGGAGTCAACTTTATATATTTTGCACAACTATATCATTGAGATCAAAAGGGTACAGTGGGTAATATAGAAGTTAGAGACTAGATTCTACTCAGCACTACCATACTATCAAGAACTTACTTTAGATTAGCCAATGCTCTTTATGCACTCAGGAGAGGGCAAAGAATAGTTATTCTCTTATTTATCACTAGCCACATTAAATTCTAATCATTTAAATCTTACACTTTATATGGGATATCGTAGTTTTAAACTTCTCAAAATTCTCCAAACCAATTTCTCTAGTTAGGTTTATCTTTAGATTTATGTTTTTTTTAGGAGTAGTTATTAGAAAAACACCCATAATCGTCATTCTAAACCTAAGACCTGACAATGATAGACAAGAATTTACCTACGGGATTCTTACCTCACTTCTCTATGGGCTCGACACTCTGGTCTTAAAAGAAAACCCTAGACTAGTTGTAACAGTTCGTGTACTTGTCTAGAACCCCTAGTAAGTAAAATATAAATCAATTTTAAATTATATAACACATCCATATTGCACATTAGCCGCCTAAGAGTTTTTTGCCATGAAATTAAATATCTACGTAATTGCCGGTCTGATCAAATATTTGGTGTCATCACTAGAGATTGAAATTGATGTAAACATATTTGTACGCACACATTCTAGGGGCATCAGCATCTCCGTGGTAGTCTAGGCAAAGACATCGTAGTGGTCCCAAATTAATAATTCTCGGTGCCCAGCTTCAAAACCATCACTTATTGAGAAAGATTTATAGGGTTCGTTCTCTCCAACTGAGATCTCCTAAACAACCTCATTAGTGTTATGCTTGCCCTCCTTTCAACTCTGTAGATCGAGCAGCTCTTGCTCCACGCTCCCGACTACTTGAAGGCAGCAGACCATCGACTGCACCAGATCTCTTCTGACTGTGATCACTTTCACAACAATGTGGTGGTCAATACTACCACTATGAAGCGGTTTAGTAGTGGTCGACCAAAAATGGTGTTGTATGTTGGGTGAGTCCACTTCTAGAAAAGCTTCAATCTCTGTGAACTGTTTATCTCCTTCACCCTAGTTGATTGCCAGTGGCATGATGCCCAACGCCTCCTTCCTTTCTGCTGAAAAACCAAAAAGTGGGTTAAGTGGTGCTACCAATTGATTGGCTTAAAGGTTAAGTTTGTCAAACACTGTCTTGAATATGATGTTCATGGAGCTGCTAATGTCGATGAGAATACCTCCAACTAGGAAGTACTGATTATCCCCATGATGATTGTAGCCTCGTATGGATTACCATGCTGGTAAACATCTTTAGACGTGTGATGGGAGGGCAGCTCACCCCTTTGCATGAGAGTGAGATTACACAACTCGCGTGTTCTGGTTTTCTTCATGGAGCTCTGTCGTGGAGCATCTGTTCCTCCGAGGATGCTCGGAACTATCCATGTGATACGGACGGTGTTCGTCCGATTGGGTCTGGTGGGGCCTCCAATCCTGACACTTTCCCATGCCTTTGACTTGAGTTTTTTTGGGTCTTAAGTTCCATCAACTTCCCCACCTTAACCATCTCCTTGGTGTCATCTCGCAGGTGACCCGTATTAGTTATTACTTTTTGATTATTCATTTCCCTCGGGGATCGTTGTGCTCATTTTCTTGTTAATGACATGACTCCACACTCACCGCACCTTTTAGGATGCTCAATCAAAATCTATTTAGGAGACACACCCAAGGAATAAAACACCCGAGATCAAATGAGAGGGTGAGAGAGAGTTTGCACAATGTTGAACTGTAAAATCACGTAACCTTGATTCATAAAATGAACCCCCTATTATAGGAATGGGTCATTATACAATTACATAATGGAACCCTGAAGTCTAAAGATACGACAGGGGTATTTCAGTCTATTTATAAATAATCCCCTTGGGTCTCATGGACATGGTCGGACAACCATTGGGCACCTATCCACGCAGCTTCTCGCTGAGGGTTCACGTCAGTTGCTTCCAATCTAAAGGTTTTTTTTCATGTTGTTGATCTACCTGGGTTGAATGAAGTTAGTTTTATCCGACTGGATCTAGCAAAGGGATTCTTTAGGGGATGATCTTTTTCTTATTCGTCTGAGTTGCAATTTCTTCTCGATACATCGGGAGTTGGCTTGCTGCTTGTGTGGTCCGGATCGTCCTTGGTAGGTCCAACAGGGCTATTTCATGACTCCTACCATCCACGCGATGTCTTTGCGATTTGTGCTGACATATTTTTGATGGACACTAATTTATTTTAATTTGACATGTAACATAAAAACAATAATATATATATATATATATATAACACAAGTTTATATATTAAAGCTGTAATTTGATTTAACTCTCTAACATTTTTTTTAAATTTCTAATGCCGTCTCAAATTATAAGGAAAAAAGTTGGGAGTACTTTTAAATTTCACTGTGCGCACCAACTAAAAAAAACTTCTGGCTCTGCAGTGTCGTTCGTCTTCTGATAAAGCTTAAGAAGCAGTTTCTTTGTTCATAGGGCTGTCAATTTGGCTCGTTGTTCGTGAACAACTCGTGTTCGGTNATGTTAAGAAAAATAATACAATAACATAATATAAGCCATCAAATATGTAGTTAAGTGATCACTAAAGGTGTACTGTTTAGTGAGCCATGGGCTGCACAGCAAATGGGCATTTTTATAATAATAAATAAATTCNATGTTAAGAAAAATAATACAATAACATAATATAAGCCATCAAATATGTAGTTAAGTGATCACTAAAGGTGTATTGTTTAGTGAGCCATGGGCTGCACAGCAAATGGGCATTTTTATAATAATAAATAAATTTTCAAAATAGTCCTTCGACTATTTATATGATGCTATTTGAGTATTAGAATCCATAAAAAAATATCAAATAATTAGTCGGTATATTTTTCTTAATGAGGGCTAAATAATTTTTATCGTAATTTTTTTAAGCAATATTAAAAATATTTGTGGACAAAATTAATATTTTTATACACTCCAGGATTAAAATGATCTCTTAAAAAGAGAGATTATTTTTACATTTTTTTTATTTTTTATAATAATAAGTAAATGAGTGGTAGATATCATTTTTATATGATATAATTACATACATATCATCTGAAACATTGCTATTTACAAAACCTAGCATTCAAGTGCTATTTTTGAACTACAGAACTATTCGGTTCACGCGTCACGATCAAATCATTGAANCGTTCGTTAAGCCTAACGAGCCGAACACGAATAAATTTTTAAGCTCGAAATGTAAACGAGCCGAACACGAACAACAGTTTGTTCGCTCGTGTTTGGCTCGAAATGACTCGAAAAAAAAATTATATAACTTTTTATATAACAAACCAGCATTAGTTATTTTCATTATTCATTGAGTTGATTAGTTCACTTAACAGCCTTCAAAGCTTCCCATCACAATTGCACTAACATGAGCACGCCCAACAATCATTACTAGGGTTCAAGATGAAAGAAACTTACTGAGCGCCTGTGTTTTCCGGCGAAGGTCCGGCGTGAGGAAAGTGGTGGGCGGCACAACCTTCGCCGGGCCGCAGGTGTATCCCGGTCCAGGTCCCAGCAAGGTAAAGTTCGTCGGCAGCTTCACCGTCTTGTTCGTCGTGCCGGAAAGCCCTACGCTGACCTGAAACGCTCCGACGGACTGCAATGGATCCTGACCCCATGCGGCGATCACCCCTCCCTTGCAGCAGTTGGCGATCTGCTGGTTGTAGGGGACGCCGGGGAGCAGATCGACGACTGTGGGCGTCTTCTTGCAGCAATGGGGGATGTTGCCTTTGAACTTGGAGCAGTCGCCTTGCTCCGTGGTTTGAGCACCGACCATGGACCAGATGACCTCTTTCTTCGCCCATGACCAGCCCAAGGTCCAGCCAGGGCTCATTATGTGACGGAACATTTGGAAATTGTTCATTGTTACTACGGCCTTGAGAGAGAACAGGTGGAATTAGGGTTGATGATGATTGGTATAAAATTTCATGGCATTTCAAGAAGATTTATTCATAAACTAAGGGTCTATTTAGGGGTAGCTTCAAAGTGCGGGCGGCACCGTACCGTTTGGTTCGCACGTTTCGTCAGCTTATTTGANTTGCCTTTGAACTTGGAGCAGTCGCCTTGCTCCGTGGTTTGAGCGCCGACCATGGACCAGATGACCTCTTTCATCGCCCATGACCAGCCCAAGATCCAGCCGGGGCTCATTATGTGATGGAACATTTGGAAATTGTTCATTGTTACAACGGCCTTGAGAGAGAAAAGGTGGAATTAGTGTTGATGATGAATGGTACAAAACTTCATGGCATTTCAAGAAAATTTATTCATAAAGTAGGGGTGCAAATATAACATGCGGATGACCGCACATTCGGATAATAGTCAAATGCGATCGTGTCGTCATGGATCGCACGACGGCCCATTGAAGCCGTTATTCGGACGTACGGTGTCTGCGTCTAATATTTTCTCATTCTAATGTGACTCGAAGTCAATTGCCAGATAAATGATTCTTCAATTTAATAATCACAGAAATTTAATAATCACATAACTTTTCATATATAAAATTATTTATTATTATTTTATTTTGAATTAATTATAAATACAAACCAGCATTAGTTATTTTCAAATAAATAATAAAGAATAAATAAAGATTCTAATTTAATATAATTCTTCCGTTTATCCACTAATTAACTAATACATATTAAAAATAATATATAAACAAATATTTTGCTAAAAAATAAATCATGTATTATAGATCTAAACTTTTGTTAGTGAGCTCATACCTTTAAAGAATGAATGGAATGAATAAAAAGGATCATTATTATATATATATTTTTTACCGTGTGAGGCACAAATGGTTGTTTCATTATGTTTAAATAAAAAGCACGAAAGGCGTCCGCCACCGTCCAACGCACCAAAAAAGGGTAATATATTTTTGATTTTTCACCACCTTATTGGCACTGACTCCTCGGTCCAACCTAGACGGAGCCTCGAAGGAGGCTTCTACCTCTTCNCGTGTAATTTAGGCGATAGTTGAAGTTCGTGACAGCGATTTTGATGCGCCAATAATCTTTATAATTGAGCTTCACATGCCAGTGCACGCGTATCGGACACATGTGCGTCGTGCACTGGAGCAACGGCGCGTTGTCCTTCCTCGGCGTGTTGACCCCCGCCACACTCAGAAGCTTCGAGTCACTTCTGCAATATCACAGATACACCATTTGTCATATTTCATATACATATCAGTGCAGTTATTTAGGACACATGAATGGGGTGGATTGAGGGTGAGATACTTGATGCAGTTTTTGTTCTTGCAGCCACAGGCACAAGTTGGGCAAGGAGTGATTGTACTGTTGTAGAAGGAAGACAAGGAAACGCAGCAGCTGGGGTTCTTGGAGGCTAGGAATTGTGAGTAGGTGCAAGTTACATTCCATGTCACTGCACA
>JXCR01124256.1:214571-224814 GCA_002079205.1 Phalaenopsis hybrid cultivar | reverse complement strand
TATATATATATATATATAGACACACACACACGTTTATATATTAAAGCTGTAATTTGAATTAACTCTCTAACATTTTTTTTTTAATTTCTAAAGCCCTCTCAAATTATAAGGAAAAAAAGTTGGGAGTACTTTTAAATTTCAGTGTGTGCACCTACTAAAAAAATATTCTGGCTCTGCAGTATCGTTTTTCTGATAAAGCTTAAGAAGCCATTTCTTTGTTCATATATAAAATTATTTATTATTATTTTATTTTGAATTAATTTTATATACAAACCAGCATTTAGTTATTTTCAAATAAATAATAAAGACTAAATAACGATTCTAATTTAATATAATTCTTCCGTTCATCTACTAATTAACTAATACATATTAAAAATAATATATAAACAAATATTTTGCTAAAAAATAAATCATCTATTCTAGATCTAAACTTTTGTTAGTGAGCTCATATCTTTAAAGAATGAATGGAATAAAAAGGATCCATTATTATATATATATTTTTTACAGTGTGAAGCTCAAATGGTTGTTTCATTATGTTTAAATAAAAAGCACGAAAGGCGTCCGCCACCGTCCAGCGCACCAAAAAAGGGTAATATATCTTTAATTTTTCACCACCTTATTGGCACTCTCCTCGGTCCAACCTAGACGGAGCCTCGAAGGAGGCTTCTACCTCTAACTCCCAATGTCTTCCTCCGCTCCCTCCCCCGCCCCTACTCCCACATGCTCCACCTCCGCCTCCTCCCGTCTCCCTCCCCTCACTTTCTGGTGCCACGAATGCGACATGAGCGTCTCCCTCCTCCCCTCTCCGTCCCCTTTCCCTTGCCCTCATTGCCGCCGCTTCGACTCCCTCCTCCCTCTTGACTCCATATCTCCTCTCTCTCTCACCTCCTTCTTCCCCTCTCAACACTCTCCGGATCTTCCATCTCCAAACCCTACCCCCAATTCCGCTCCCGATGACTCCATTGCTGCCATCCCCAGCGTAGAGATCGCCGATACGGCCGCCGTCTGCGCCATTTGCAAGGACGACCTCCCCCGCGGATCGTTCGCCCGTCGCCTCCCTTGTTCCCATCACTACCACTCCGACTGCATCGTGCCCTGGCTTTCGCTCCGTAATTCATGCCCTCTCTGCCGCTCCGCGATCCCATGCTCCCGCCGCCCCCGTACAGCTCGCTTCCGCATCCGCGTGGTGGAGCCCGATGATGTGGCTGAGGTTGACATGGGGGATTCGTTCCAACAGATCGGGTTCTCGCGGACGCAGGAGGGGCTGGAGGAGACGGGATCTGTTGGACCGGAAAATAGTGGGGAGACGGTCTCGTCGGAGTGGTCAGTGGGCGGTGCTTGGGGTGATGGAGATGAAGATGAATTAACCGGTGTGATAATGTCTGATGTTTGGGAGGATTTGTTCGCTTGAACTGGCAGTGTATTTCAGTTTTTTTGGAATGTGTGGAGGTATGATTCTTGATGCGGTACAATCAAATTGAGAATTTTGTTTATATGTTAGGTTGAAATACAGGTAACCTGGAATTGGAAAATTGTTTTTATGGTATTTACATTTTTTAGACCAAAGACTGCTCTTTTGCTAGGTATTGTACTTGTTCCTGTCTGTAATAAAACTATTGGATGGAGAAAATGATGCCACTTGTTTTGGCAATTGTTATGTTCTATATCATTGGTTCGCTAAATTCTATCCATTCACACCTTGCTAATCTTACAGACAGTATATGCTGTAGTATGCATCTAGTTATGTTGTTTGCATTATTATGTAGTATCCATGACCTGAGAAGTGATTGTTAATATGGGTGTTTCCTCGTTTACTATATTTTTCATTCTTTTAATTTTATTTGCTTCTAATGTTGGATAATTCTTTGATGATAAGCACTTTATAGAAATTAGTTTCAGTACTTAGTTCTTATGATTTATCTTTTTTATCATTTTCTCGTTGGCATGGTTATCAATTTTACAGTTATTTAGATTGAGATATGCAGTTGGTTTCTTATTGCAGGTCTCTATGGTTGGAGATTTTTATTATGATATAGCTATGCTGTAGCACGTTCCGAAAATATTTCCTAAAAGATTGGATAAATTGCAAGAAAAAAAAAACTTTAACGATTTGATGTATTTGTTTTTTGGAATAGCGAGGATATCGATAGCCTTCGATAACTGTTATAATATTTATCAATTTCTATTAATGATATTCTCTGGTTTGAGCTTTATTGAATAGATTTGCAGGGGATACAAATATAATGGGAGAAGCTATATTGATCTTGTAGTAAATTATAATTTTGCAGTAATAAATGCATTCTTCAACAAAGGGAAAGAACATTTAATTGCTGTAAAATGGGGTCACTGAATCTCAACTATATTCCTTTTTAACCAATAAGAAAGGAAAATTATGTTTTCTGATATTATATGGTGATTTCAGTTGAAATTTTGACTATGCAGCATGAAGTAGTAGCTATGTATAATTATTTTAGAAGTACAAAGAATATGATAAAAAAAATAGTTATGATAGGCATAAGATAGCGGTGCTTGAAAGATAATAAGGTTAACTTTCAAAAGATTAGTTGCTATGAGAAGCTATATATTTTTTTACTTGAACCAAACTTANTTAAGCACTGATATTTTGAAAATAGTGTATAAGGATGTAGCGGTGGGGATGGTGGCCGGGAAGTAGTGGTCTAGTGGTCTTTGGTGGTCGGGAAGCGGTGATGTTGGTCCGGCAGTGTAGGAGGCTCGGCGGCGGGAGTCGACGGTTTGTTAGCAGTGGTCCGGAAGCAGNTAAGCACTGATATTTTGAAAATAGTGTATAAGGATGTAGCGGTGGGGATGGTGGCCGGGAAGTAGTGGTCTTTGGTGGTCGGGAAGCGGTGATGTTGGTCCGGCAGTGTAGGAGGGCGGCGGGAGTCGACGGTTTGTTAGCAGTGGTCCGGAAGCGGCGACGTTGGCCCGTCGATGGAATTGGCTCGATGGCGATGGCTGGGTAGCGATGATCTAGAGGCGGCGGAGGCCGGGTAGCAGCGATCTGACGACGGCTAGTTGGCAACGGTTTAATGATAGTAGAGAGCTTAGGTACCCTTAAGAGCTTGGATCTCCCTTCACCCTTCTCCTCTTAGTCTAGGTCCCTATTCCACATTCATGAAAAGAATTGGGGTCTATTTATAAATTTTATGAGTAGCTTCTTCTACAAAATACTACAGGAATTTGGACTGTTCCATCAGATGACTCATAGCAATCCCTTTGATCAAATGGTGTTATATAGGCATTGAGTGTCTTAATAATGTCCAATTCAAGTGAACGTGTTGGATTCAGTTCGACGAGACACTCAATTTGACAATAATATTTTCAGTTTTGGAATACATTTGGCCATTGAATTGCCCATCTAAAGTCTCCAATTATTCTTAAACTGCTTGATCTGATTCTAATCGAACTAGTTTTGGCTTCCATGGCGTGGCCTTGACGAGACAGTCATTTTGGCTATACATTGCATGAAATAAGAGCTTGGATGATCATGAATTCACATTTAGAATATTTTCTTGCTCAAAATGCTTTGAGATTCGTGCATGATAATAATTTTTCAAGTAGGTATCAATAATATTGTCAAATAACAACAAAATAACATTTGAAAGAAGGGTGAAATATGAAAAAAGAAAGGATAGAAAGGATAAATTATGCATCAAAGAAGACACTCATAAATAGAAAGTATTTCTCCCCAAAATAAAATAAATAGAAGTAATGTTCAAACAAACACTTTATTAAATATTTTTATAAAAAAGTAATTATTGTAGAAAGCACGTATTAAGCAAATTCAAAAGCAAAATATTTTATAATGAGTGCTGATTAAGCAAAATTAAAAGCATGTGTGCTTTTTGTGGCTATTATTTTAGCAAAATGTGCTTCACATATATGATGTATGTTTCTAAAACTTGAAAGCAAAAAATAAATCATACAAAGAAAACATTCAAGGTTCAAAGGCCTAATGTTGAAGTAATCAAAATCTCTCTCTATCTACTTGATTTATAGGCATGCAAATGATGAGCTACATTTTATTTATTATGAGTCACATGTTCTACACTAGACATGAAAATCATACCAAATATTGGACCAGAGAAAGAGAGAAGTTGGACAAGAAAGAAGTACGAATAAAAGCTAGCTTTGTGAGTGCTTTTGGGACCCAACTAGTGAGTTCTTCTTGAGCTTGGTCTGATGAGTCAACTCTGGACACAACTAGTGAGTCGGTCTTGAGCTTAGCTTGTCGAGTTGTTCTAGTACCCAACATAGTGAGTCTACCTTGAACTCAAGTAGGCTAGCAACTATTTTTTTTTTTTGCTTAGTAGTTTATTTATTATTTTATATAGATANTTGTGTAAAAGTGTCAAAATATTAGGAATGGGTTAGACCATGGTAATATGGATTGAATTAATGTAAAAAAAAAAAAAAACAATGCATCGAATAGTTTTAAAATCTCATAAAAATAAAAATCATTAAAGAATGTCAGTTATGACGTCAACTGATACCTGAAGTACTTGGGAAATTAGCAGAAACACAAAACAAACTTTTATTTGCAGTGATTTAGGGTTAAAACAAGACTCAAGTGGAAAAGGGAAATACAATAACAAATCACTCTCCGACTAGGTCCGGAAGAGAAGATTCGATGGTGTTGGCGGCGTCGACAAAGTGGCAAGGTAAAAGGGAAAAGGTGAGGGTTGTTGAGTATGTTGGAAGGGTAGTTGGTGGATGGTTTGGGGTTTGGGAGATTGGGGCGGCAGGGAAAGCTGCAGAGACAGGTGGAGAAGTGTGTTGGTTGATAAGGGAATGAACCAGGCAACAAGAAGGACTGTTGTAGGTGGCCTTCAAGATGCAGTTTGGTGGCCGAGAAGGATGGATAGCAAGGCCAACAACAGGAGGAAATAGGAACCGGCGACTGTAAGGTGTTAGGGAGAGCTGTACAGCACTTTAGAATGCTTTAGAGCAGTGTGGCGACGGTAGAAGTGGGCAACTGGCAGGGAAGGTGGTTGGCCGACAGATAGGGAAGATGTTGGTGAAGGGTTAGGGAATTTGATATAGGGAGATACAACACCAACTTGGAGCAGGATACAATCAAAACACCACCTCTCAGATACAACCTAGCAGGGAGAAGGAGACTCCAATCACTTGGAGAACTCTAAAATCAACAAACAACAAACCCTTCCCCACCCCAGGCAAATACTTCATAATATAAAGGATACTAGCATAAAAAATTTGGAAGGAATTTGAAATTGGGATAGAAGTGGAAGGTGGTAGAAAATGTTGGCGATAAATAGGGAGGATTTGAAATTGGAAAGAAATAAAAATAGAAAAGGGAATAGAAAAGGCAAGCAATAGGTAGAAGACGGCTTTAGTGAAGGCATCAATACTAGGATGGGTTGGAAGGGAATCATCACTGGCTGGATTTGGTGGAATGGGTTGCGGCAGTTGTTGGAGGGTTGGCGCCGGGCTACTTCAACGACTGAAATGGTTGGAAGCAGGTGATGGTGCCATTGACTGAAGAGAGAGATGCTTGGAGTTCCGTCTGGAAGGTGGTGGAGGTCGGCAGCTTTATGGAGTAGAGCTCGAGCGATGGCGGGTTTCTGGAAGGTGGCCGAAAGGGGCAGCCAGCTGCAGAAAGAGGGCGGGAAGGGACTTGTATGACTGCTGGGAGGTGGCTGGATATTTGGGTGGCAGTTGGGGTGGGCGTGGAGGCCTGTGTGCCTAGAAGTTGGCTTGCTACTGTTGGAAGGGGTCTGGAGGCCTGAATGCCAACAAAGAGGATGGTTTGTGACTGTTAGAAGTAGGGCTGGAGGGGTTGCAAAAGAATAAATGACTCGTTCGTGTCAAGCTACAGCCAGAGCACCATCCGAACCCTTGAAGACGGTCACCACCTCGGACGAGTTACGACTGAAGCACGTTCTCGTTGTCGGGTACAAGCCCCCGAAGGAGAGGAACGCCTCAAAGGAAGCAACTGAAATTAACAATCATACAAAAACTTTCCCAACCACAGGAAAGCACAATATAACATAAATTATCTAATGCATAAATGAAGGAATTTGTGATTGAGATAGAGGTGGACGGTGTTAACAAAAGTAGGTAATGAATAGGGAGGAATTGGAATTGGAAAGAAATAGAAATAGGAAAGGGGACAGAAAAAGGCAAGCAATGGAATGGGAAGGAATTGGAATGGGATAGAAATAGAAAAGGTGATAGATAGGAACAAAGAGGGGGAGGGCAGGGTTGGATCGCGGTACTATAGCAGCTATAGCAATACATCCGTGACATTGTAACAACAATAGTATCGCATCTGCAGCACTGTAGCTGCTACAGTGTCGTGACTCGGTAAGCTCCCGCATCAATCTCCACGGATTAGGGGTGCTTCGACCTCATTCGTTGAAGCTTTCAGGATAGAAAAGCTTGTGGGGGTGGCGTGGATATGGTTGAATGCTAGGAAACTCTACGATAGGCCTAAAATTGGGCTAGCTCTGATACCAAATGATATCTGAGAAAACTCATACCACCGCGAAATAAATAAATATATATGTATATATATATATATATATATTATATATACATTATTGTTGAATTCAAAATGTTACAAACAAGACTCTTACGAATATGAAATACATGACAACAAACACAAAATACACCCTAGGGCGATGGCGGCAGCAAGAACTGTCCTGGAAGGGCTTGGTGGCAGTAGGAACGATAGCAGAGAAGATGCTTTGTGGCTGCTGAAACCAGAACTCGAGGGGCTGCAGATGGATAAATGTGTTGTCGGCGTCGAGCTATAGCCGGAGCACCACCCGGACTCTTGGAGATAGTCAACACCTCGGACGAGTTACAGCTGAAACACCTTTTCGTCGGGTACAGCCCCTGTAAGGGAAGAATGCCTCAAAGGCAATAACTGAATACAGCAAACATTTAAGAACCCTCCCCACCCTAGACCAACATAATATAATATAAATAATCCTTACACAAGGAAATATGAAGGAATTTGAAATTGGGATAGAAGTGGAAGGTGGTAGAGAAGGTAGGCAATGAATAGGGCANCTGGCTGTCGACTACCTAACGCAACCCTCCACTTTTCTCATTCGGGCTTGGGACCGGCAACGGCAGTGTTATTGGATATATTGTTGGCTCCATTAAGATGATTTTTATGAAAGATTTAGTAGATTAGAGTCTAAAAATAAATCTCACATTAGTAACGAGATTTAATAGTTGAGTGAGGAGGCACAAACAATAATTTAGGAAAAGAAATGTGGTTTATAAAAATTTGGCTAAATATCTTAGTTTTGTGAGCAAGGAGTGCAGTGTGTGATGTAAAAGCTATTGCCTTTGATCTACTAGTAAACTATGTGCTAAGGAATTTGAGATGAGGTTGATTAAAAAAACTAAGATTATAGAAAGAGATTTAAAGAGTTTGATTAAGTTATTTGAAGTAAGATAATAATATCTTAGGTAAAGATTAATGAATAATGTAATTTCTATTTTGAGAAATTATGACATAATGTTTCTAAGGAATAAACAATTTTGAAAGGACACAACGAATAGGATAATAAGGCTTATGTTTTTAACAGATTTTGTGATTTTAACTAGTAAGAAGTTGGATGAAATAGATAGAAAACCACCTCAATGCAGAGAATATTTAGAAAATAAAATAACAAGGGTTTGTGTTGCAAAGGTTGACTATATGATATGCAATTTTAGCGACCTTGATTTTGATAACTCTCAATCAATATTTCATTAAGTTAAGGTGATTTGTAGATGTGATAACTTTAAGTAAGTTAAATCCATTTATAAAGTAGTGAAATTACTTTTAGATTTAAAGATGTGTTGTTAAAATGGAGAAGTGCCTCGGGAGTATTAAATGATTATAAAATATTGTAGACTTAATGATTATTTAATAAATCTTTTGTTTGGTGACTTCTATTTTGTGGATCTATTTGATGGACACTAAAAAAAATCATTGGTAGTCAAGTTGAAGGTGATGGAAATGAGCATGCTAAATTGCATAATGATATATTGTGAAATGATTTTATTAAATGATTATATAAGTGGAATCTATTCAAAATAAAATATTGGAGAATAAGCTTAAGTAATTTTTGCATGCGCAATAGGATAAGAAATGCACACCAATAAGATGGATGTGTAAAAGTGTCAAAATATTAGGAATGGGTTAGACCATGGTAATATGGATTGAATTAATGTAAAAAAAACAATGCATCGAATAGTTTTAAAATCTCGTACAAATAAAAATCACTAAAGAATGATAGTTATGACGTCAACTGATACTTGAAGTACTTAGGAAATTAGCAGAAACACAAAACAAACTTTTATTTGCAGTGATTTACGGTTAAAACAAGACTCAAGTGGAAAAGGGAAATACAATAACAATCCACTCTCCGACTAGGTCCGGAAGAGAAGATTCGATGGTGTTGGTGGCATCGACAAAGTGGTAAGGTAAAAGGGGAAAGGTGAGGGTTGTTGAGTATGTTGGAAGGGTGGTTGGTGGATGGTTTGGGGTTTGGGAGAGTGGGGCGACAGGAAAGCTGCAGAGACAGGTGGAGAAGTGTGTTGGTTGATATGGGAATGAACCAGGCAACAAGAAAGACTGTTGTAGGTGGCCGTCAGGGTACAGTTTGGTGGCCGAGAGGGATGGATAGCAAGGCCAACAACTGGTGGAAATAGGAACCGGCGGTTGTAAGGTGTTAGGGAGAGCTAGACAGCAGTTTAGAAGGCTTGAGAGCAGTGTGGCGGCGGTAGAAGTGGGCAACTGGCAGGGAAGGGGGTTGGCCGACGGATAAGGAAGATGTTGGTGAAGGGTTAGGGAAGTTGATATAGGGAGATACAACACCAAATTGGAGCAGGATACAATCGAAGCATCACCTCTCAGATACAACCCTAGTAGGGAGAAGGAGACTCCAAGGATTTGGAGAACTCCAAAATCAACAAACAACAAACCCTTCCCCACCCCAGGCAAACACTTCATAATATAAAGGATACTAGCATAAAAAATTTGGAAGGAATTTGAAATTGGGATAGAAGTGGAAGGTGGTAGAAAAGGTTGGCAATAAATAGGGAGGATTTGAAATTGGAAAGAAATAGAAATAGAAAAGGGAATAGAAAAGGCAAGCAATAGGTAGAAGACTGCTTTAGTGAAGGCACCAATACTAGGATGGGTTGGAAGGGAATCATCACTGACTAGATTTGGTGGAATGGGTTGCGGCAGCTGTTGAAGGGTTGGGGACGGGCTGCTTCAATGACTGAAAGGGTTGGAAGCAGGTGATGGTGCCACTGACTGAAGAGGGAGATGCTTGGAGTTCCGTCTGGAAGGTGGTGGAGGTCGGCAGCTTTATGGAGTAGAGCTCGAGCGATGGCGGGTTTCTAGAAGGTGGCCGAAAGGGGCAGCCAGCTGCAGAAAGAGAGCGGGAAGGGACTTGTATGACTGCTGGGAGGTGGCTCGATATTTGGGTGGCAGTCGGGGTGGGCGTGGAGGCATATGTGCCTAGAAGTCGGCTTGCTACTGTTGGAAGGGGTCTGGAGGCCTGAATGCCAACAAAGAAGATGGTTTGTGACTGTTAGAAGTGGGGCTGGAGGGGTTGCAAAAGAATAAATGACTCGTTGGTGTCAAGCTACAGTCGGAGCACCACCCGAACCCTTGAAGACGGTTACCACCTCGGACGAGTTACGACTGGAGCACGTTCTCGTTGTCGGGTACAACCCCCGAAGGGGAGGAACGCCTCAAAGGAAGCAACCGAAATTAACAATCATCCAAAAAATTTCCCAACCATTGGAAAGCACAATATAACATGAATTATCTAAGCATAAATAAAGGAATTTGTGATTGAGATAGAGGTGGACGGTGTTAACAAAAGTAGGTAATGAATAGGGAGGAATTGGAATTGGAAAGAAATAGAAATAGGAAAGGGGACAGAAAAAGGCAAGCAATGGAATGGGAAGGAATTGGAATTGGATAGAAATAGAAAAGGTGATAGATAGAAACAAAGAGGGGGAGGGTAGGGTTGGATCGCGGTACTATCGGAGTTACAGTAATACGCCCGCGACATTGTAGCAGCTACAGTATCGCATCTGCAACACTGTTGGATTAGGGGTGCTTCGACCTCATTCGTTGGAGCTTTTAGGATAGAAAAATTTTTGTAGGGGTGGCGTGGATATGATTGGATGCTAGGAAACTCTACGATATGCCTAAAATTGGGCTAGCTCTGATACCAAA
>JXCR01124256.1:194894-210717 GCA_002079205.1 Phalaenopsis hybrid cultivar | reverse complement strand
TAGTCCTTATGAATAGAGGACGAAAAGGCAATATTTATCCAGCTTTACTACTCACTTATATTTATATGATTTTCTTAACTTCTGAGGTGGGCTGCTCTTGCTTATTAACTTATGTTTGATATGCACGTAATAACTAGATTGAATTTATCCATTATATTTGCAGAATAATTTAGTAAATGTTTTGTTTATTTTGATAACTTTTGAGTATCATTTTTCTTATTCGTTTTTTTTTGGACAATTTGCATCAATGATGCACATACACTTCTAACTAAGAAGACGTATCGTTTCAGATACTTCTTGAACACCGTCACTCACACGACACGCTCTTAAAAAGTGTCGGACACGTCCCTGATGTGTTTGTTTAAAATTAAAATATAAAAGTAACATGCATGTTTTAAATTAGTGAATTAAAAGTTTTTAAAAATACTTTTTAACATTTATGATATATTTTTCTTATTAAAATTCTAAGAAATTATTTCTTATTGAAAGTTTAAATCTATTTATTCAACTTATCTGTCCCGATTTAGTTGCTAGCATACGAGCTCAAGCAGTTTGTCAATCGCTTGCTTGAGTTGAAATTTCTCATTGTGGACATCTTAGTTTTTGAAAGATAATATTACTAAATTTCTTATTTTCTTTTTTTTATTTTACCGGCGTTTCTAACTTATGTCCATGTCTTATATTTTTAATAATATAAGTCTCTAGTCTTCGTGTCGTTTCATATCTATGTCCCAGTCTTCTTATCCGTGCAACACAGGTTTTGATCTTCTAACTATTCTGTGTATTGATGTATAGCAACTATTGCTTTGCTGCCAATAAGGAAAGAATGAAGTATGTTAACATGATTTCATTTGACTGCTGCTGTAACTTGAAACCATTTCAATAGATGCTATAGTGCTTAATTTGGTACGTTGTTCTATCTAGTACACATGCCAATTGCAATTGAAATATCACTGTCAGTTTCCTACGTAAAATTATAATCCTTTGTCAATTAGAATAATGCATAAAGTTACAGAATCTCGCTCACGTCTTACAGTTTGCTGGTATTTGTTCATATTATTGTAGATTCTGATATAAAATATCCTACTTCTCAGATGATTATACTCTTATTATTCCACCAAGAAAATGATTTTCGTTTCCTGAGTGAAAATACTGCTATAGTAAGGCAAAAATAGAAAATAAAATACAAAACTTGAAAAATAGATTATGAAGAGTTAATTAAGCATTTCCAGTGATATGATTGAATAATAGCCTCTTGAATTAGAAATGAATTCGCTTATTAGCTTATGATCCTAGTTATTTTATTCTTGCCAGTATGAGGTAGACTGAGGACAATATAACTTGCTTGCTTTTAGTATTCAACATCATCCATTTTTATCAGGGCAGCCTGTTCATGGCAAAATCTAATGACCATGCTCCTAATGACAATGCCATGCTCATTTGCTGTTCCTGAAATCTAAAGTTGGTTCTAAAGCCTTAAGTAAATCTTGAAACCCATGATAGAGACAGTAGGATTATGATTGAGGATCACGTACTCCAATCAATTACTCTATATAAGTCTGGATTGGTGGAAGTGTAATTTAGATTTTATTACCAACATTTTTCCTTTAAATCATTATGTAAATGTTAGGGTATCTCGTGACACACTGTATGGATCTAAATACAATGAAAAGTATGCAAAAGCCGCTACATCGGCGCCCTGGTTTAGGGTTAAATAAGGACTCTCACATCATAGAAAAATGCGAGCAAAAAAGTTAATCCCTAAAACTGATATTCGGATTGGATTATGAAATATATGTACTCTCACGGGTAAATTAAAGGAATTAGTAGATATTATGATTCATAGGAAGATAAATTTCTTATGCATTCAAGAAACTAAATAAGTTGGAGAAAAGCCTAAGGAGATTGATAATTTAAGTTTTAGACTTTGGTATTTAGGTAAGAGTCAAGCTAGAAATGTTGTAGGTGTAATTATAGATTAAAGTTTACATGATAATGTTGTAAAAATTAATAGAATAAGATATAAATTTATAGCCCAAAAAATTGTTGTTAATATTTAGATTAGTAATGTTACATGTGCTTATTCTCCTCAAGTAAGTTTAGATGTAGGTTTAAAAGAAAATTTTTGGAATAAACTAGAAAATTTAATAAAAATGATACCTCTTAAAGAAATAATTTTTATTGGAGGAGGTTTAAATGACGAGTTGATGCAGTGATAGAAGATTTTAGAAGTATTCATGGTGACTACGGTTTTGGAGTGATTAATGAAGGAGGTAGAACCTATTAGATTTTGTTTTAGGTTATGATTTTATTATTAATGCTACTTTATTTAAGAATGAATTTAATAAAATACAAATTGATTATTTTCTTATGAGAAAAAGAACTCGTCAAGAATTTAAAGATTGTAAGGTCATTTTAAGTGAAAATTCAATTTGTTGGTTCTGATTTTAAGATTAGGAGTTGCATGATAAAAATACAATGAAACATTATTATAGAATTAGATGAGGAACTTAAAAGACAAATAAAATTATTTTTATGAATAAACTTCAATATTTGGGATGTTTATGAATAAGCTAATTCTATGTGGGATAAAGTAACAAACACAATTAAACTAGTGATGAAAGATGTATACTTGGAGAATGAAAAGAAAAACTTTTTATAAATAAAAATAATCAGTGGTGGAATAATGATGTGCAAGGAAAAATAAAATATAAAAATTTTTGTTATAAAAATATGTTTGAATGTAAAATCTTATAGAACAGAAAAAATATATAAGATGACTCGCAGGCAGCGTAGAGAACAATTTGTGTTTAGCGATCTTTAGTTAAATACTAAAGAGAGTGAAAAATATATATGTGAACTAACAGTACAAAGATAAAAGAAAAAGTAAAAATTTAATTCACGTAGAGTGTATTAAAAATGAAATCAAAAATTATTTTTCCTAGAGGAAGATATTCAACATAGGTCGGTGAGTTTTTTTGATAAACTTTTGATAAATTTTTCTATGAAGTCTGAAAATACTATCGACCTTTGTGATCTTATTGTTGTTAATAATAATAAAGTTTTTATTTTTACAATCGCATTGGTAAAAAAGAAGTTGAGGAGATTTAAAAAAAAAAGCAAAGGTGGAAAATCAATAAGGACTGATGATATTCCAATCGAAGTGTAGAAATATTTAGGAAGTTCAGGAGATTTTTTGGCTTATTAAACTATTTAATATTATTTTAAAAGTTTAAAATGATGCTTGACGAGTAGAGGAAGTCTATTTTAATCCCTATTTTTAAGAGTAAAGGGAATGCACAAGCATGCAAATTATAAAGCTGTTATGTTAATNTATATATATATATATATATGACATTGTCCAGTATATATATATGTACCATTACAAGAAAGAGAAGTGGGGGAGGCTTAAATTGTCCACATGAAGGAGAAATGCTAGAGAAGGAGGTGGTGTAGTAGCAACTATAACTTGTTCAGAGCTTCTGCCAGTGGTAGCCAAATGATGAGCAGGTCCATTGCCCTGTCTGTTAGTATGTTGAAATACCACTCTACAGCTTCCCAATGCAATGTTCATTTTGCTGATCTATCTTCTAATATTCCAAGGGGGGTCCACATCATTCTGCAATTTTCTAATACAAATGCTGGAGTCAGCCTCAATAATTAAAGGCCAGGTTTTACATTGAATTGCATTCGTAATAGCCGAAAAGATTGCAATCATTTCAGCTTCTAAAGCATCCAATGCCCAAGTTGGTGAGGAAAAATGAAGAACATATTGCCCAAGAGAGTTTCTGAAAACTCCTCCAAACCCAGCAGTTCCCCATAAAAAGTTACCATCGGTGTTGACCTTCATCCAACCACAGGAGGAGGAGGCCACACAATCAATGAGAGCTTGTAAGTAGACTGATTTCTGCTCTGAGGTGCCCAGTGCCTGAAGAGGTTAGGCAAATTATGATGTTTAATGATTTTTTGTAGGTAAGAAGTGCAATGAGCAGTAAAAGGTTTAGTTAGAGGTAACGAGTCCTCAAATTTAGCTTGATTTCTACCCATCCAGATGAACCAAGCAACCATACATGGGATAACCCGTAACTTAATCTGCTGCCACTCTCTCCAATAGCTAGGGAAGGTGTTCCAACAGAGATTGAGGGTATCAATTCTTAGCTTTGCCAAAAAATCAATCCAAACCTGTTGAGAGAAGCTGCATTTAAAGAAAAGGTGATCCAGTTTCTCCTCCTCCTCATGACACAGTTAACAACAAGAAGGACCTCTAAGCCCTTTCATTTTAATAATATCATCAGTAGGGAGCAAGGACTGCCAAAGTCTCTAGCAGAAAAATGACATAGAAGTAGTCAAATATTTCCCCCAGATTTTAGTTCCCCAATGAACAGAAGGCCATTGAAAGAATGTTTGATAAATATAAGCATGTACTTTCTGAGAGGGAGCTTTTTTAGTAATGATTTTATCTCTTTGCCTAGGATAGAAAGGTGTTTGCAAAACCAGTTAAATTTGATCATTATTCAGAATGATGTGAAGCAATCTGGAGTTCCACTGATTTTCTGTCCAATAATCCTTAGCCAGGTCATAAACATTTGGGTTAGAATTAGAGCACATAATTTTCTCACCATTCCAAGTCCACCGATCTAACCAGAAATTGATTTGTCCTTCACCCAATTCCCAGATGAATGTCTCCTCAGCCTGCTGTCTGACTTCCAAAAGTTTTCCCAAAATTCTAGAGTCCCCTAGCTTTTTATTAACTAGATTTGGGTATGTATTTCTACAGTATTTCCCCTTCATGAAAAGAGCCCAAAGACTATCCTGTGCTCTAAATTTAATCTATAGTTTGCATAAATTAATGAAACTAGGGTGCTGAAAGTCTTTAAATCCCAATCCTCCAGCAAAATATAGTTTGCATAATTTCTACCAAGGAAGCCGGTGGACTTGCTTCTATTGTCCTTCCCATAAGAACTTATTGAAGATTATCCCCAGCAAGTGTTGTGTGCCTTTCTTCAAAGTAAACATTTGGAGAGCATAGGAGGGAAGAGCAGTGAGAATACTCTTGAGCAGTGTGATTCTTCCTTCATTAGACATGAATGAATTAGTCCAGCAGTGAAGTTGGTTTTTAATCTGCTCAATAACTTCATTGAACTGTATTTTCTTAGCTCTGCCCTTAATCAATTGAACCCCAAGATATTTAATGGGTAGAGAAGACAGGCTAAAACTAGTATAGCTAAAAATCAAATTTCTTATATGTGGAGAGATGTTAGTTCTATCAAAATTTAGCATTTTTGTTTATTTAGTTCCATACCTGAGGTAAGCTGGAAATGTTTGAGGGCCTTATATAAAATTTTTGTAGCACTCTTAGTGGCATTAGACAAGATAATCACATCATCAACATAAGACATATGGCTGATACATACATTTGATCTGTGTTGAAAGGATAAATGAGGGGATGTTTAGAGCATTTGATTCAAAAGCCTGGAGAAATAATCCATAGCCAAAAAAGAAACTATGGGGAACAAAGGGTCCCCATGTTTAATCCTTCTTGAGGCAGAGAAGAAGCCATGGAAATTGTCATTAATAAGCACTGAGTGATTATTACAATGAAGCCATCTTTTAATAAGCAAAATGAAATTCTTAGGAAAAGTCATAGAAGCCAGAGTTTCCAAGATTAAATCCCAATTAATTGTGTCATAAGCCTTCTTGATGTCCAATTTGTAGATAACATTGCCTCCCCTACACTTCCTGTTCAAATCTAACAGCATTTCTTGAGCAAGTAAGATGTTTTCAAAAATGGATCTCCCTTTAACAAATGCTGCTTGATTTGAACAAATTATCTGTTGAAAATGTGGTTGGATTCTAAAAACCAAAACCTTGTTGATTACCTTGGTAATAAAATTAGTCAAACTAATGGGCCTAAAATCACCCCAAGCTTTTCTGATATGGTTTTTTGGAATCAAAGTAATTGTTGAGGAAGTACAATATCTAGGGGCATCAATACCTCTAAAAATTTCTTGAACAGCAGAAATGAAGTCCTCCTTAATCACAGTCCAGGAAACTTTATAAATGTTGGTAGTGAAGCCATCAGGCCCAGCTGTCTTGTGTTCATCAATGGAATCAAGAGCTACTTTAATTTCCAATTCAAAAGGGATTTGGGCAAGTTGTAGACTGCTAACATATTCTTGACAATCAGTAAACAAATTGGAATCAATATTGGTTCTGGTTGAAGGATGAGAATTGAAAAGCTGCTAAAAATACTGGACAACATTTCGAGCTAGTTAACCTATTCCCCACAAACTTTTCAATTTCAAGAATCATATTACATTTCCTCCTGAGTTTGATACATGCATGATAGAAACTTGAATTTTTGTCTCCCTCAATGAATTTGGTAATAGCTTCCATCTGTTTTAAAAAGGCTTCATTGTAAGTGATCTGTGTAAGAAGTTCTTCAGTGGCTCTATGTAGATCTCTTTCAGACTTTAAGCCCTTCTGAAAATCCTCTTAATTACTGAGATCTTTGTCCTGAGCAGCTTTTAAATTATCATTAACATTCCTAAATGTATTCTAGATCCATCTCTTTAAGTTATTGGCCACATTCTCTTGTAGCTGCCAAAAATTCACCCATGGCCCTTTATCCTCACTGACCACCCAAGCTTTTAAAACTTCATTAATGAATTTAGGGTGAAGAGTCCACATATTTTGAAATCTAAAGGGAGAGCCACCTGAATTGATAGAATTCTAAATGGAGCAAAGTAAATGCCTATGGTCAGACCCTGCCATGACAAGGTGAGTAATAATTATATAAGGAAAGGTTTGAAGCCAATTGGAATTCCCTAACATTTTATCAAGTTTTTCCGACAAAGATCCCCTTCTCCATGTATACTTAGGCCCTTGGATGCCTAGATCAAGCAAATGAGCATCCATGAGAAACTCGTTGAATTTTTTCTTAGTAGATTGCAAAGGAGGCCTACCACCTCTTTTTTCAGCAGGAGAAGTAATACAATTAAAGTCTCCCCCAATAATCCAAAAGGAATTTATGGATTGGCTGATGTTCAAAAGCTCCATCAAAAGTTGTTCCTATTGTCTTAAATTACTTCTGGCATATTTAAAAGTGGCATACCCCACCTGAGCTCCCACTTTAAACTGAATATGTAAATACTAGGGATTGTCCGTCAAAATAGTCAAATGTAACTCAGCTCTAGCAAACAACCAGATTTTCTTGTTAGAATTAGCAAAATGTGAAAACTTTGGAAATTATCTAATAATATTAGTTGAATTCTTAATAACCATTGGTTCCAAAATAGCAAAACACAAAATTTTATGAGATCTCACAAGATTTAACAGTCTTTTCAAAGAGTTCGAGAGAGCAGCACCCTTAATAGTCCAACACAAGAAATTGATCATTGTGAAAGGGTTCTCCCTTTCCCTCTGGTTCTTGGATATGAATCTATAAGTTGATTAGGTCCTTCCAAGGAAGGAGCTTCGTGCATCAGCTTCTGTTCGATCTTCCCTTTCTTTTTCTTGTTGCTTCTTTGAACTTGCCATTCTTCAGTTAGAACTTTAGATAATAAATTCAATGTTGAATTGTCAACATTGTGAGGGTTGATATCTAGTTGACTTCTTTCAGAAAGAACAATTTCCCTATGATTGTTTTCCTTCACCTGTACCTCAGGGACAATATTTGTCACATTGTTCCTATCAGCTTCCTCCTCTAGGATACTGGGCAGCCTAGGAAAGACTTCCTCTTCAATTCCATTACTCAATTCAATACTTTCATGTTTAGTAGATCTTCTTTTTTCCTTTTCCAGATAGATATCAGACCCTCCCTGAGTAACCTTAGACAGGATAGCAGTTTTTTTGGTAGGTGGATGAAGCCTATAGTATTTTTTCAAATTGTGCCGAAACATTTTGTAGTGAGGGCAGAATAAAGGGCTTTGCTTCATAACAATGTTTTGTTAAAACCCTTCCTTCAGAGTTCCAATCCAAACTCTCTTTAGCTTAGGCAATGTTATGTCTCTTTCCACCATAACTCTAGCACCTGTTGTTCTTGCAAAATTTTAGGTTGGAGCATCCACTTTTAAAGGATAGCCAAGTATCCTTCCTATATTAAACAAAACATTTTGAAGATAATATTGAATAGGGAGATAAGGAAATTTAAACCATATTGGTACAATTGGGGGCTCTTTACTTGGGTCAAACCCAGGTGTCCATTTTAACAGTTTCATTGGAGTTCCAGCAATTAGAAGGGTTTGTTTTGCAAAAAATTTGGCATAGTCCTCCTCATTAAGCATTTTTATTAGAAGATGTCTTCCATCCATCAACCCAAGCTGCCAAGCACCAGTGAGCTGAAGGTCCTCAAAAAATTTTCTAACATAATCCATCTTTGGGTGTCCAAACTGAAATTTGCCTATTAAAGTAAATTTTATAGACTCATTTAAAGTTTGGATCTCCCCTTGAGTAAACAAAACCGCATGTTCACCCTCCTTGATAGTAATTGGAGACACATAGGGGCAAGATCCCTTGCCAACAGCAGCATCATGTAGAGCTTGAGGAAAAACTAAATGATCAAAATTTTTAAATAAATCCTGCCTATTCCAACAACACCAGCATAAGTGGCATAGGTCCATTGTGCATTATAATCCACACTAATAGGACTAAAATCCATTGAACTTGCTTCACCACCCACTAATCAGAGAAAAGTAGAGGAAGTAAATCTCAGTGCCAAAGAGTCAGCACTCTTCCATAACCAATGTAATAGTAACTGGTTCGAACCAAGAGAACCTAGAAGAAAAACCAGAGAGCAAAGCCCACCTAGCTTTATTCTTCAGCCAGCAAGCAAAAAGAAAGCAGTCCCTCAGCACCTTCAGCCACCACCAAGAGCAGCACCCCCAGGAAGAAGCCATTAGAAACCAAACCCTAGCAGAGCAGCTGCCACCTTCCTCACAGCCTCCNATATATATATATATATATATATATACATATATATACATATAAATATATATATATATATATGTGTGTGTGTGTGTGTGTGTGTGTGTGAGTTGTGTGTGTGTGTTTGTCTTGGTCTGTTGGTTGGCAGGGTTACTGTAAGTCCCCTCAAGTCAAGGGTTCGAATCTCCGTGGCACGGTGGTCCTCAAATAAATGCACATGGCGCAGGCTTCTCACCATAGAGTCTTGCGCATAAGGNCATTCCCTAACAATGTGCATAAACTCAAATTCCTTATGAATAAGTTCCATTTTGGGATGGTCATAAATGAATTTCCCGATCAAATTCAGATGACTGGAGAAAACAAGCTGATTACATTATGCTTCTGTAAAAAAAATGGTTGACTTCCCATTCTTCTTACTAGATTTTTTGATGTCCTCTGCTGACGCAAACGAAGAAGGGAAGGAGCACGATTTAAGAGTGTCTGAGGCGTGAACACTCACAAAGGCAACATCATACGTTCTGTCTGAAGCCATCACCAATAGATGAAGGTGCGGCATTAAGAACAATGATGCAGAGAGCAGATGACGAAACCAACACAGGGAGCAAGGAGCGGGGCAGAGGAAAACCCCTATGTAATCTGCAATCGGTTCGAGTAGACGATGAAGTTGTCGTAGCAATAGACGTACACTGCAACAGAGAGGGCGACGAAGACCTACACCGCAACAGCTGACGAATCGCAGCTGCAGACAAACGACGAAGAAGACGAAAGGCAAAGGCGAAATAGATGAGTTTGAAAAAAAAGACAAAATTGACGAAGAGCATGAAACCCTTCTTCCTCGATTGCGAACGATGCGAGCAAAACGAGAATCAAAGGAGACGCTCGAGTTCGCCATGAGGTGAAACTCTAGCAGAGCCTCCCGTCATTATTACACACACACACAAACAAATATGTGAATAATATATATATATATATATATATATATATATATATATATATATATATATATATATATATATGAGCAGAGGGAAATTCTCATGCACATTTATGTGGTTATACAACGCAAATTCTATGTGATTATGTGGTTATACAATGCAAAACCTATGTGTTATGTTTTTTTATATACAATGCAAAATCTGTATCATGCGAGTACACATTGTAAATCGCATGCATTCTATACTTATACCATGCAAATTCCGATGTGTATGTGTATTATGTAAGGTTCCATGTAAAATTCATATGCTAGGTAGTTGGTATTCCATGCAAAATCCATCTAGCAGTTGCGATATTTCTTGCAAAGCAATAAATTCACGTGTTATGTCTTTTTTCACGTTTTATATAAAACATCATATTTAGTTACATTTCTCATTCAAAACCAAAAATGAAAGTTGAGTAGTCTTAAATCCATGCACAAATATCTATGTTGTGGTTTCATGTCTTCTAATCCAAAGCCCAAGCAAGTTGATTGTTTATGTTTTCATGTCAAATACAAGTTGAATATTTATGTTTTCATGTCAAAAGCAGGTTGAGTGTTTATGCCTTCATGCCAATGCAAGTTCTGATCTTATGCTAAACCATGCCTATATGTGATCTTATGCTTATCCGTGAAAATATGCATTTGCACTAATATATCAAAAAATTTTAAAGCCTATTGATCCACCCCACCGATGACCACAATAATGTAATTCTTGGTAATGATACCAGAAACTTGATTCGTTGCCTTCCAAACTAATTGAGTTCTTAAAATTAGGTATTATTACTTACTAGAGTTTCTCACGCAAGTATACGTATCGTTTCAAAAATGTAGGACTCTATTAACTCCGAATTGTTGATTCCACAAAGAAGGAGGAAACGAGTTCTTAAGGCAAAGTTATAGTCTACTGCACTAAGTTCCTAGTTTGGAATGCAAATTAAAATGGTTTTTATAACAATTACTCCTAAACTACAACATTAAGTCTAAAGTTAAACCTAACTATATCAATTGGTTTGGTGAATTTCATGATATGAAAGCTACCTGTCTCTAGTGATTGCCTAAGTGGATTGTAGGATCGAATACCAAGAATTTCTAATATGGCTAGTGACAAATAGGAGCATATATCTTGTTTACCCTTTTCCGAGTGCGTAAAGAAGTTTGATTTAACTTGATAAGTGTTTCTGTCTGTCACCGTAGAAACCCCTAAGTTATACCTATCAAAACCTATCTCCCTATCTATTTACATTTCCCTATGAACTACTTTTCCTTCACCCATTAGTTGAATGTGATCTCCCTAGTTGTTCATGTCATAGCTTTTTCGAGCCTTTATGGGTTCACAATAAATTTTAACAATTCATATGACCATTACAAAAAGTAAATGAAGCATAGAAGGAAAAATAATCACATTAGTATTAAAATCTAATACTAAAGCATTCAACACATTCTACAAATCCTACCTATTCTTCACAAGAGAAAATTAAACGAAATCTACTCACAAATTATTATAATGTAAATCATCACCATCTAACAAAACAAATGCACTAAATATGTGTTTACAACAAGTCCAAGATAAATAAAAACACAATACTTAGCTTGTCTCCTCTGAAAAAAGTTAAAAATATTCCTCCAACAATGAATCCAAATCCTCCCTGCAATGCTAAAATGCCTCCCTTACAAATTTCTCTCTAAAACCCTTATCAATCTCTAAAGAAAAGTGAAAATCTACAAACCCTAAATTTCCCTAGGACTCCTTGGTTTCTCTCCACTTCTCCTCTTGCTTAAGAAGGCTTCAGCTCTCCTCCAAATCTCCCTTCAAACAACTTAAAACCACCACAAAACTCCACAAGTCGTGATGGAGCAACTGCAAGAAAATGGCCGTGCTTTGGCTCCCAGAAGTAAACGCCTAGGTGTCGGGCTTTGAAGTTATTGCGTTGGTTCTGGCGCTAGGTGCTAATAATCTGGCGACAGGCTTGTTGTTTCCAATATGCTCCATTCAACTGCTTTTTGCTCCTTTTGAATTTCGCTTTACTCCATGTGTCATACCTGCTATAGTTGCAAGAAAAACACAAGAATACCCTTTTTTAAAGTACAGTTTAATCCAAAAACAGGTGAGCCAACCAACTCTGTTACAACTACCAACTATGGCCTAGGTGGTCAGATACTTGTACAAATTCTCACTATGGCCTCTAAGGCTAAGTGATGCTCTTGCACCAACTAACTATGATTTATGTGATCAATTACTTCTACAACTTTCCAATATGCCTTATATGTCCAACTAATGCTCTATTACAACAACCAAATACGACCTATTTTGTCAATTACAACCACAACTTCCTGTTACGACTTCTATGGCCAACTAATGCTACCGTAGCTACCAATCACGGCATATGTGACCAACGATGACCTAAAAATAAGTGACCGACTGCGACTACAGCTTCCAACTATAGTCTCCACGGCCAACTGACGTTATTGTAGTATCCAACAACGACCTTTGTGACCAACTGTCAGTATTGCAGCTATTGACCACATTCTTTATGACGAACTATTGCCTTTGTAGCCACCAACTATGACATTTGCGACCCTCTATCACTATCATTATCAAAAACTACATTTGTTGTGGCCTAATTACAATTATTAAAGTTATATGACTAGTGTATATATGCAATTATCAACATTTTAATTCCATCTTCTCTAATTCACAAGAAGTGTGGACTCATGTGCTTACAACCATTTAGTGAATTACCTTTTGACTGGGTCGAACCCATGGTTTTTCCCTTTCCTGAGTTATTCCATGTCAAAAATCTTGGTGACTCCTACTATTTTTTATTACCTGTGTGTGAGTGTTCTGGTTTTTTGTACANTATCTCTTACATCCTTCCATAAATTCCTTGTACCATTGCAAGTAGCAAGGTGGAAGGAGAAAATGCATTGGTGGACGAGTCATCATTGCAAAAGATCTCTTCACCTGCCATTTAAAATTTACATGAACAATTCATGGCATTTATTACAACAATATATGTTTGTTATTGAATATTATCACACTTTAATTAAATTACCTTAATTAAATGGCTTTCTTGACCTTAAATAATCCAATTTATGCCAGCATTCTACTCAATTGAATGAAGCCAACAATCTTCTGTGATTTCTCATCATTAAAGCAATGGATGATAATCCATCTTCAAGCGGTGCAAAACAAAAAGCAGTTATTCCCAAAGAGGAGTATAAATATAATGATAATATTGAGCTAGTGTTTGGAGAAGATTATCCCAGACTCATATCTCTGCTTAAGAAAGCCAACTTCAATGAGCTTCTTGCATTGAAGTCCGCATTGATGAATAATAGTTCTGCGGGCGGCGTCGCAGAATTGTTTGTGCTTGTCAAGGAAGAGTTATGCAACCGCCTTATTTAAGAGCTTATCTTAACGCGGGTTAGCCACATCGAGGTGTTTGATTGTGTTGTTGATGGCGATGTGCATTTATCTAGTTGACTATATATAGTGCTTATCTTGTGTTGGACAATAATAACGTAGTTCTATTTCTCTTATGTTTGTATAAAGAAAAGTTTTACTTTGTATTAGAAGATGGAGTCCTTTTTCTATTTTAGTACTCATAAGCATCAAGGTTTGTTTGGTGCACAATGTTTAGATAAATAAGTGTGTGGATTTGTGCTTGTTTCTTTCATTCTTTGTTAACTTTGGCAAGATGCTAGTTAGAATTTTATCCATAGAAGGGTAGAATAGGGATTATGATATAGAACATGTTGAGTGGTTCAATGACCGATCAAAAGTTCATGAATCATGCATAAAGCTTTGGATGAAATTTTTTTATAATTATTGGATTTTCGTGTTTTAAAAGTTAGTTTGAAACATGGCTGAAACTAATATAATGGAAGAATCAAATCTTGTGGCCGGCTTCAAGAATCAAATCTTAGGTGGCTTTAAGATTTAAAATTTTTGTTTTGAAATCTCCTCCAAGAGTTTGGTTTCTTTGAACTATTCTCAAAGAATGTTCCAATAAACTTCAAGCAAAACCCAAGAAAGGACATTAAATTTTCCTCTTTATTTTGAGCTCCTTTTTTTTTTTCTGAATTGAATGCTACGTTCATTATAAACATGTCTTGATTAGATGAATGAAAATATCTTTAATAAACGTTGAAAAAATAAATTTAGATTTTTTCTTGCTTGATGTTATGCTCGGGGATCAAACCATAATTACTAGTTGAGTAATTATCTTCTATTTATATCTCTAAACTCTAGATATCTCATTTTATATCTCACTCCCTCCACGATCTATAATAGTCATTTCTTTACCACCCTCAAAGTTCATTACATCTTTATATTTTCATACATCTTAGGACTAGAGATCTCGAATTAGATTTTAAAACTCAATTCTATAACATCCAATTTCAGACCATAGTTGTTACTTCCTTTGCAACAAATTACATGTCTTAAGCCACATAATACCCTTCTATTAATGTATGCTAAAGTCTACCTATTGACCAGTTAAAGAAATCCCTCATACCCATATCCTACCGAGGGGTGGAACCAACCTCTTTTTTGATTAATTGATTAATGTATGCTAAAATTATTTCTCTTCTTCATTATTATTCTCAAGGAAATGAAACAATTCCAAATAATATTTTTGATTAATTGATTCAGATGATTCATTATGACCACAAAATGAATCAAGAAAGTGATTTAAGATGTATGGAAGCAAGTGAGGAAGAATTTGTGGAGTATAAATCTTTTCAGAGAGTGTATTCGTTTTGAGAGTTGATGGTAATTGTATTGCGCTCCTAGTTAGATGTTTGTCGGATGCAATTTATGCCTCAATGATTTTTTTGATATTAGAAATGAGAAATTACAATAGGGAGGGAATAATGATATTAAGCAATGATGTGTAGGGGATGAGTTGGTGTGGAACTTATAGCATATATATATATATATATATATATATATATATATATAGTCTTATACCCAAGACTTCTTCATTGGCATTGTCCTAAACAACAAGCTAAGTGACTTAATTGATTAACTAAATTACATATTATGTATTTAAATATTAAATGTCATGGAACTTATAGCTTGTTAAATGTTTAGATAAGTAATTTCACTTAAAAAAAAAGTGTTATGAGAGATTCACTTTGAAATAATTCAATTAACTGATTATTTACTCTCAAGAAGCATGGCATGTTGGCAATAAAAAAGAATTAAATGCTTCATGGTATGTGATCAATGATTTAAACACAAATAAGAAAACCCCATTTTTTTAAAAAAAATGTCTAAAATAGTAATTTCACCTTTATAGAAATGTCTAAAACAATTTTTTTTTNCATTTTCATCGAAGTCGTGGCCACTCCACTGAAGCATGTAAGCAGCTCAAGGAAGAAATTGAAAGATTAATTGAACAGGGATATCTCGGTCGATTTGTACAAAACAAACCAGCTGATATCGATAATGCTCCTACCNGATTGAAACCTTCCCACAGACGGCGCCAAACTGATGCGTGCTAGAAAATTCGCGGCGGTAGAGTAATGAATTTTCACTTAGCCGTTGCACGAGAATTCAGCACACACTCAGATAAAAATGAATCGAGCTGTGATCACACCAGAAATTTTTACGTGGAAAACCTGTAAAAGGGAAAAACCACGGGGTCTGGCCCAGTTGTAGAAATCTACTATAAGTTTATGATTACAGATGCCTCTTGTCCCACAGACGGGAAAGGGTTACTAGCTTTTCACGTTACAACGTCGACTAATGACGTCTAGTTAGCGGTGGTTGACGGAGGGCAGTAGTGGCTAACAACAGTCGATGACGGTCGGCGGTAAAGGTCAGTGGTGATCGGCTGCATTCAACGGTGGCCGCCGGTGGTCGACAGAGGTCGGCGGTTGTTATCGACGATCAGTGGTGGTCGACGGCGATCGACGATG
>JXCR01124256.1:84585-182839 GCA_002079205.1 Phalaenopsis hybrid cultivar | reverse complement strand
GGGTAGGAGGGTGTGGAGAAGATGATCTCTGCGGGGCTTAATCTTGTGATGACGGTTATTGGATTTGCGGTGAGTACGATGTTCATCGTATTCGTATGCACGAGGCTTATCTGTGCTAGAATCCAACTACAGGCGTCGAGGAGGTCATTCCCTGCGGCTACCGCTTATGATCTAAGCATCGTGAGTACTGCTCGCCATTCCATTTCGAGTTTGTTTCTTCTTTGTTTGAGAAAGGTCTAGGTTTGTGACCGCTAGGTTTCTGTTGGACATAATGATGGAGGGATCGTACGACTTTTTGGCCGAGGAATAGTGGTTATTTGTACTGTTTTCTATTTCGGCTAAGATGAAAACAGCTTCCTGGTGACGAGTTTGGTATTAAAATTGGTGTTTAAGATAACATGGTTTACATTTCTGCTTAATTTGAGATTTAAGTTTCTAATTCCGATAGTTAACTTTAGATTAAGGGTATATTAAACGTACTGGTTAATAGTTCTGTTCGATTGGGCTAGCTCTGGTTCTTATTAAGCTTCTAATTCCTATTTTTTTCAGTCCTTTTGTTTTACCGGCTTTCTGAAGATGTTAAAGGTCTTAAAAGTTCGACTTTTATGTATCAGCGCTGCGCGTTCTCATTGTTTGATCCTATATTTGTGTGATTTCTTCGCAATTGTGTTGTCTCCAGATGGCTTTCTTCTAGTGTTTTTCTTTTTGCTGATTTTTTTCTTGTTTCCTTCCAAGGGATTTATCTGGTCAGTAAGCATGAACATGTAGTTATTGCTTTGAACATATTAAAGGTTTTTCAGATCAAACTAGTTAACTACTTTGTCTTATGATTGTTTTATTTCTGAAATAGATGGAGCGTGGGGTTCATGGGCTTGAGCCTGTTGTGGTGTCAAGTTTTCCTACAAAGTTTGTTGACCAGTTCGCACATGGACAAGATACACAGTAAGTTCTGTCTTTTACATTATATCATGCAGTGATTTATCTTTGCATGGCTTTGACCTTGGTAAATTTGTCTTTATGTTAGCAGAATCAAATTTCTAGCACTAATTTGCAATTTATCAGCAAAATAAACTTTTTTTTTTAATAAGAAAAAAGATAAAGCATGCTTTTTTTTACGTTATATTACATGTTTTATAGTCAACATTATTTACAGCTTTGTTAGGATTTTTATTCATAGTGCTTTCAGTAAGTAAAACGAAACAATCATATCGAGATTGGATTAATGATCACAGCTAGGCCAGTCGGCATTTTTTAACCGGTTTTTAGAAGATTTTGATGTCTAGAATATGCTTAATACCACTTGATAGTAAAATAATTTTGCAAACTTAATTTTTTCTGTTCCATTCAATCATTCTGGATATGTTTGTATTCGGTTCTTTCCATTCTTTCTCTCTCAACTTTTTAATGATTTTGAAGTCATCATAGCACTCCTTGCGTTTAGCTTTTTTTGACAGAATTACATAGCTGAGCTTCGATGCCTTATGCTTCCAAATCCTTCCTTTGATTTACCTTTCCAGGAGTTAAAAAAAAAAAAGATTTTTTTTATAAAGGATATAAAAATTCTAGAACATTAAATATTCGGAGAAGAGCTTGCAAATTTTTTGCATAATGGTATCAATTTAAAAAAAGAAATTTATGTTGATTATTGTTGTAGTGAAATTGCTTGTGTGGAACTGTTATTTTTCAGCTTATGTATCTGTTACGTAAGCATTTTTACTGATTTTAGCGTCCATCTATTTTTTATATACAAAAGACGCATTTTTTCCTGAGCAAATGAGTTTCAATTTTTAAAATTTGAATCATTTATCAGAAATATTGCTTAGAGAGACTTTCTTGAGCTATTGTTCTAGCTTTTCCTGTTTGATCAATGGGTTGCTTTTATCAGAATAGTGATTAAGTTGTTTTCTATTTCTAGAACTCGATAGTAATGAAGATCGAGTAGCTCTCCTACTGAACTTAGCAGATAGGGCTGTCAAATGAGCTAAACGAACCCATTAATTAAGCCCCCAATTCTCAATATGGACTTGGCCTACCCAGATTTATGTTGGGCATCTGTTTGACTGCAAATGAAAGCTTGCTTAAGCAAAGCCTGTAAAAAGATAAGGTACTGTCTAATGAATATTAAATTAGACTCAGCATGATTTTTTAGTTGAATGACAGTTGACTAAGATTATTTTTTATAGTGTTTTTAGCAATGGAGTGGTGATTAAAAATCATTTTGAATTTTTTTAATGTTTGCAATCAATTTGATTTGAACTAATTAAAAATTCATAACATTTATAGATTTTTATAAATATTATAAGAAAATGATTTGTTGATCCATTGGGTAGTGTTTTTTTTTCTTCTTTTTATTATTATTGGCTAGAATTTAATATGTTTATAAGAGGTATGGGGTATCATCATATATCTCTTCTCAGTGGCAATCAACAATCCATGACACAACTTCTAAATAATAAATGCGTTGGGCTTTGTTTGGCTTGATTTGTCATNTGGCTAGAATTTAATATGTTTATAAGAGGTATGGGGTATCATCATATATCTCTTCTCAGTGGCAATCAACAAATCCATGACACAACTTCTAAATAATAAATGCGTTGGGCTTTGTTTGGCTTGATCTGTCAATTATCATTTTGAAAATGAATGAGCTAATGTTTGTTAACTAGCTGAAAAGTCTTGTCCATATTTTGGTTGTTTTATCGTCTTAACATGAACAAGAATCCCAATTGATGATCAACGATGTTATCAATAATCTTTTAATCGGTGGATTTGATTTTATGAAAATCGTTTGATGTGTTTTATTTTTTAGCATACTTTAAGATTTACATGGTTTAAAATTTTANCTGTCAATTATCATTTTGAAAATGAATGAGCTAATGTTTGTTAACTAGCTGAAAAGTCTTGTCCATATTTTGTTCTTTGATTGTGTTAACATGAACAAGAATCCCAATTGATGATCATCCATGTTATCAATAATCTTTTAATCGGTGGATTTGATTTTGTGAAAATCGTTTGATGTCTTTTATTTTTTATCATACTTTAAGATTTACATGGTTTAAAATTTTGTTTTTTTATGAATTTAAATTATTTAATGATGTTTGATAGTAAAATATACGAGTAAAATAGCCTATTGTGAGCGAGCGAGCGAGAGAGAGAGAGAGAGAGAGAGAGAGAGAGAGAGAGAGAGGCCTAAATGATTTCGATATGCAAAAGTGATGGCCCTTTGGCAGGTGAGATAGCATAAAGTTTCTTCATTAAGTTAATCATAATGTTAGATGCATTAGAAGCAAAAATAAGAAAATTTTAATTAAAGATAAGATATTAAAGAGAAGTGGAAGGAAAATTTTATGAAATAACGAATGTGAGCTTAAAAGAAAATTTATTTTTTTGAATAATATGATAACAATGTAATTAGTCATATTATAGGTTTCATCAAAAAAGAAAAAAATGGTGTGGAGCTTGCTTTGGGAAAGATGCTTGGCATATAACACATCGAATCAAAATGATATATATATTGAGATTTGGTAAGTCATGGGGAAAAATTTGATGGTTTGGTTAATAAATCGTTCAAATAAACTTTTTAATACTAAGAGATGCAGGATGTTCAATTGTTACGAAGAAAGCTGATGTTCAAGCAATTGTAATAATTTTTGTTATCTTGGATATATGATAAAAAAGGAATGGAGATATAGTTTAGCATATAATTTCTGGAGTTAAGACTTTTATAGCTAAGATAGAGACGTGTCTAAGGAGTATTATAAGAGGTTATTGTAATAACTTAAATGCATATGCTATAAGATTGTACTTTAGACTGTTGATGTGTGAATTTGGATGTTGGGCAGTAAAATAATCATTGATATCTAAGTTGAACATGAAATAACAATGTTAATAAGATGTGTAGTAAAACTAATTGACAAATTAAAGAATGCTTATATTAAAAAAATTGATGGACTGACATTTATTAAAGATGTGTAGTTGAAAATAGACTTATATGGTTTCTAAGCTCAATGAAGTCTAGAAATTGCAACAATAGATGAGTAGGTAAAATTAGTGTAGGAGGACTGTGAAGAAAAGATTTGAAAAGAATCTGTGTTAACACTTAAGTAGCACTCTGGTGGAATGAATGAAAAACAACAATTCATAACATTGACCCCAAATAGTTGGGATAAGACATTAGAATAATGTTGATGCATGAATTCGTACATTTTATTGTTTGGTAGAAGTCAGTGATTGGTGCGAATTTGGAAATTTAGATGATAGGACTTCATGATTTTCTTATGATTCACCTGGTGATAGGGATCCTGTGCAAGATTTCCAATTTTATTCCAGATTTGATGGTAAAAAAGGTAATTTGATAAGATTAATTTTTCATTATCTAGATATATTTCTTTGTATAAGAATTATTTGAGACATGTTAAAATATTAAGAGCACACAATTATGTGAATGAAAAACAAGTCATTATGTGGATGACATTTATGTCGGAGAGAGAATATAATACATAGCACACAATTCAATGTATATACATATCTCATATCTAAACTTTCATATTTACAGTCATTTTTTAGAAGCAAAATATGTCTTTTTATGCATATATATTTAAAGCATCAAAGTGCAATGTATGTAAATATGAAAGTTTAGATTTGAGGATTACATAAGAATTGTGCGCTACGTATGTATATTTCCCTAAATAAAAATGGTTTATTCATCCAATTACAAGAATGGTGAGCAGCTATATGGCATTTACCTTATTTGAATTGGCTTTCTATCTGCAGATGCGCTATTTGTCTTTCTGATTACCAAGAGAAAGACATCCTTCGTGTCCTTCCTTATTGTGGACACGCTTTTCATGTTTACTGCATCGACGTGTGGCTTAGGCAACACTGGACATGTCCGGTCTGCAGAATTTCTCTGCGTGATTCGCCCGACCGAAGACGAAAAATGCCACCTGGTCAGAATTCCTCCTTAAGACCTTTTTACTGTNGCAACACTGGACATGTCCGGTCTGCAGAATTTCTCTGCGTGATTCGCCCGACCGAAGACGAAAAATGCCACCGGGTCAGAATTCATCCTTAAGACCTCTTTTCTGTGAAAATTTTANAAATTTTGCTTCTGAATCATATCAGTATCAGTTTGGCGTTGATAATTGTTCGCCAAGGCTCATTTCAGATCCAGCTGGCGTTAATGAGACTGTTTCGAGCTCACCAGAAATAAACTGCTCTGCACAATTAGTGAAGCAGCAGATGGAGAGCCCATCAAATTCTTAGTTTTTTGGGGGCAATGTAGAGCTTAGTTGACTGTTTAACAGTCTATTTCTACCAAGTTGAAGCATTGTTGAGATTGCTGTTAAAGTTCCTCACCAAGTGTGCGTTTGGGGCTCTCACCATTTGGAAACTGCGTTTGAGCAGCTTATCTGAAAATGCAGTTGATTTTTTATACTAAACGCAGAACGTGGACTGAACCTCCGGTCCGCGTTTCCAGATAAGCGGCTTATCTAGATAAGCACAAACTGTCCCAAACGCACCCGAAATGTGCTTTGAAAGTTGATCGCAATTCACTGTAAATATATCAAAACTTGTGCTTTGTTTATGGGATAGAAAATTTCAGATTTGAAATCTTCATTCTATTGTCTCTACTATTTCTTGCCCTTCCAGGTTCCTATTTAAATGTCTCATGGTAGAAGGTAAAACCTATGTTTATTATTGAGTTTATGTTACTTGTGGATAATTTTGATTGAGCTTGAAATTTGGATTAAGAGTATGTTTGTGGGCAATTTTCTCATTGTTTTATTTTTTAGATTATTGTGTGGTTTGATTTGATTATGATTTTTTTCGTTATTTTAAAAACTGGACCGGGCCGACCGGTTCGACCAGTTCAACCTTGAACCATCCGGTTCGGTTCAAGCTTAGAACCGTTTTTACATAGTACTATAATTGAACATGTCAAAACTAGAGTTGAACCGGAGAACCATACAGTTTCTAAAGAACATGTCAGTTTAAATAATGTCTATTTATGGTCTTTTGATTTTGATTGAATGATCTTAAATAATATATTTAAATTAAAAATATATAAAATGTCATGTTTTAAAATTTTTATTTAGAATATTATTTAAAATATTATAAAAAAATTGTGGAAGACCTAAAAGAGGTATCTTAAATCTATTTAAGCCTCTTTGTCAAACTTTACACCTCAGCCTTGCTCAGCAAGCACATGACCTCTTATTCAACGGTCAAAAACTGCTATTGCTGTTCTGTTGTTCCTCCTTTCTCTCACTGAAGGTGGTACCTTTTTCGTTTATGTTGAGATCAATTTAATGATCATTAAATTTATAATAAGAATTAACATTTTTTGGCAATAAAGTATCTCATATTTATGCAACTTTAGAATAATTGTGATGAATTAATTAAATAAGCATTTTTAAAATTGATTTGGATCATTTGATGTAGCTTTTCATTTCCTTTGCTTAATCTAACAAATCTAGGGTTGTACATCAATTGTGTACTTGATGAGCAACTTGAGCTCAACTCAATCGATGTGTGTTCATATTTAGTCAAATTAGTAAATAAATAAATTTGAACATTTATTTTTAGCAATCTGTTTACTGTTCTATATTTATATTAATATATTATTTGAATAAAATTTAACTAATTTAAATCTATTTAATTGTAAGTTTAATAATAATATCTTATAATTTAATATCAATATACATAAATATACATAAAAATTTAATGCAAAAATTTTTTATTTTGATGAACTAATTTGTTAGTACTTATTTATATTATATGACTCAAAGAAAGCTTATTTAGAACTTATGTATTATTTTATTTACAGGTACAAATTAAATTTATGTTAATTTGGAGTTTATTTAATTGAAATTTATTTAAATTGAAAAAGTTATTTGTTAATGACTTTATATAGTAAATCAAATACTTATTTAAATTTCCAGTTTATTTATTAAATTTATATGAAATAATAATTATAAATTAATTTTTTTTTATTTTATATAGAAAAATCATGTACTCAAATGAATTTTTAACTTGTCTAACTAATATAAAGAAGCCAAATACAAATTAAATATGAACATTACAAAATTTAAGCAAGTTAAATATAAACATACGTGTGACTTGAGCAGAACATAAACAATTTATAATTCGACCAAGCCAAGTCAAATCCATAGCATATTTGACTAAGCTCGGCTTGGTTGTAACCCTGGTTAAATCCTATTAAACCATAAGTTAATAGATTTGTCGAGTGTATGTTTTACACCTAGCTAATTTTCTTAAAATTAGTAAATTATTTTAAAATGAAATAAAAAAAATTCATATGAACTCTCCTTCAAAAAGACTCATGACTTGTTCTAGTTTTTATTAGTTAAAATTGTATTCACCCTTAGGGGGTGTTCAATAGCAAACTATTTACTGGATTTAGCCATAGATTTAACTTAAATCCCGTCAAATAAATAAATAAATAAATATATAACAGAAATTAAATGCAACATTCCGTTAATTCAAAATTTTTCGCGTTCCATCGATTTCTTCGCACTCTATTACGTAAATCCAAATTTATTAAATCCAACTACGAATCAAATTCATAATAAGATCTACAGAGGATTAGATAAATTTGATATCAAAGTATTTGATAAATTTTATCTGACTACAGCCAGTCTTAGTAATCCTTCTTCATTTGTACATTATGCTAATGTATTCTAAAAATAAGCATAAAATCCTTTGTGATTTATTACTTCAGCATATTAATTCAGTATTTATCATACATGTATTCAAACAATATGATGGTTATGTGNCCACACTTAACCACTCTGGCCAATTAACACCATAGTCTAAGATTGAGCAAGTTGACTTTTTATAAAGAAAAAGCACTAATTATCATTTTTCATAATAGAAAAAAAAATAATATTAATAAATAGCAACATGCCTAAGTCATCATTTGAATAAAAAAAATTAAATTAAATTAAATTAAATTGAATTGAATAAAAAGAGACAAGCCTTAGCGTTACCAAAATAATAAAACAAGGAAAAATACAATTTTAATTGAAGGTCAACGACTAGGTGAGGTCTATTATTTTTTTCTATTTTTTTGACTGTTAATTGAATAAGGGAAGAGAGACAATTGGATAAGAGGATAAGTATAAGATTAATTAGTGCTTTTTGAAAAAAAAATAATAATAATAAATTGAAAATAAATTTATAGATAGTGTAAAAAGGCTACAAAAATCAATTTTAAAATGGTGAGATTTTTTTTTATGAATTTTTTTTATTATTTTGAAATTAAATTAAATAATATGGATCATGTCGATGAATCAATAAGTTAAAAAGCAATTATTATTTTTTTATATCTTTTAATTAAAGTAAAATATTTTAATGCACCAAAGTACTTATATCCCTTAAATCTTTGATATTACGGATCTGTTTGGGGCAGCTGCAACTTGAGTGATCTGCTGATAAGCTGATTAAAAATAATATGTTGATAAGCTAGGTGCGGTGACTATTATAAATTTTTATTTTTTTTGGAAAAGTCGGACCATGACCAGAAAGCTGCCACCGCACCTAGATAGGTGCGGTGTGAAAACACTGTTTTCAGAAACAGCGTTTTCGAAACGCACAAACTGCCAAAATGCAGTTTACCCAAACAGGTCTGATGCGTTTTAAAAAACGACACCGCACCAAATAAGCTGCCCCAAACGGGCCCTACATAAATGTGATAAAATGGTTGTTTAATACTTCATTAAAAATTTATTAATATGTGATTATTTAATAGCATTTTTTTTATTAGCTTGTTAACTACCAAGCTTCTCAATAGTGTTTTTCATTAATATGCTTGCTAAGACTTATCTAACAAATTATTCAATAGTATGACTCATAAACTAATGTACAAAATAAGCTACTCTATAAAGCTCTATAAGAATTGAACTAGAGACAAGCATATAGTAAGCTAGAACAATCATAAAATGACACGAGCTCGAACCGACTCGTGCTAAAGCTCTGATAAGCATCTACTTGGCTCAAATTGATACATTTGCAACCTTAAACGAAAATTTGCATGCATAACACTCAAATCTTACATATTTACATATCTAACATATAAACTTTAATTTTACATAAATACCACTTTACCCATGCATGAAAATATGATATTTGTTTTTTTTAAAAGTTAACATGGTGGTATTTTTTATATGACTGAAACTTTTGGGTGATATAAATACAAAAGGCAAAGTTCTAAGTTATGGATATGTAAATGCATAAGAACTGGGTGGAATGTACGTAAATGCCCCTATTATAAAATAATGAGTCAAATGATTGGTCAACAAGAAGAAGAGGCCATTTCAGTAGTAGTAGGCAAATTCCTCGAAGTAGTAAAATCCTCTGCAGCTCCGTGGACGTAGGCAAATTTGCCGAACCACGTAAATTTGTGTGTCGCTCCGGTGTTTTTTCTGCGTGCAATTTTACTTGTTCCATTTTTTTACTTTATTGTTGTCGTTTTTCACAACACATCCACACAAAGAACAAGTATTTCACTAAATATTAAAAGAGACAATACATAAAGAGATTATAAATCATATGAATAGAAATGAAGATACCATTTTCATCTAAATTAATAGTTGAAAAGGGAAAGCAATAACCTCTTGTAAAGATGAGAGTTGAAAGAAAAGAAAAATATTAGTGATGCTTCTCTTACTCTTCTCNCTAATGTACAAAATAAGCTACTCTATAAAGCTCTATAAGAATTGAACTAGAGACAAGCATATAGTAAGCTAGGACAATCATAAAATGACCGGAGCTCGAATCGACTCGAGCTAAAGCTCTGATAAGCATCTACTTGGCTCAAATTGATACATTTGCAACCTTAAATGAAAATTTGCATGCATAACACTCAATTCTTACATATTTACATATCTAACATGTAAACTTTAATTTTACATAAATACCATTTAACCCATGCATGAAAATGAGCTATTTATTTGTTAAAAGTTAACATGGAAGTATTTTTTATATGACTGAAACTTTTGGGTGATATAAATACAAAAGGCAAAGTTCTAAGTTATGGATATGTAAATACATAAAATTGGGTGGAATGTACGTAAATGCCCCTATTATAAAATAATGAGTTAGATGATTGGTCAACAAGAAGAAGAGGCCATTTCAGTAGTAGTAGGTAAATGTTTAGCTCAAGATAATGATACAAAGGGAAAGCAATAACCTCTTGTAAAGATGAGAGTTGAAAGAAAAGAAAAATATTAGCGATGCTTCTCTTACTCTTCTCTTCTCTTCTCTTGTCTTGGTCACTGCGAGAACTTCTTCCCCCTCAATTTTCTCTCTCTTTTTTTGTTGCTTATGATTGTGGGAAAATTTATAAGTAAGAATTCCACAAGTTTATGTGGTGAAAAGTTTATCTTCCGATATTAATGATCAACCACTTTTAAGTAATTTTGAAGTCTTAATTATAGATTTTTGTTGTAGCACTACATAGGTTTTCATGGTAGCCTTTATGTGTAAATTTATGATTGCATCCACTTAAAACTTTATGGTAGCTACCATTTAAGATTGGGAAAAAAAAACCATTGTTTAAATAATTAAAAATTTGACTCCACCCTCTACAATATTTTATTTGGCATTTCAATTTACTAGTTTAGGGTCTGTTTAGGGCGGCGGTGCGCCACCGCACTGCAGTTTTGTTTGTTCGGATAAACTGTGTTCTGACAACTTTTTCAAAAAAAACTGCCGTTAAATCTATATTTTTTCACCGGTCCTAACAAGATGCGGTGAGCTTTCTAGCTGCGGTCTGACTTCTCCAAAAAAAAAAAAAAATTTAATAGCCACCGTAGTTTTTTGAACATCAGATTATTTTTCAGTAGCTTCACAATTGCTTTTTAATAAGCTTAAGATGTTTCATATAGATCCATAGTGATTTTGTTTAAACACTATTCTATGCACAGCAATGTATCATCGTTCATAAAGATTATTTGAGGTTTTACCCACTATGGTAAGCATATAAGTGAAATTTATTACTCCAATAATTTTGAAAAGCTATAGTATATCAACTTCAAGCATGGTGCATAAATAATAATGCATGAGTTGTATGTCCTTTATTTGTGAGTGCAAGATGACATTATTTGTCAAATAAATAGCACTTTCACTTTCACAATAAAGAGTGATATCATTTTTTTAAGATCAATGTATTTGCCAAATCATTTTGTTGTTGGCCATAGTGGTTGTCACATATTTTGTTTATGTGGTTAATAGTGCAATTATCACTTAAAATTGTGACACCATTAAAAAAGCAATGGTACCTTAGATACATATGTACCTGACGATACTTGTTATATTCAGGTCTCCTCTTAAATTAACACAACCTTGTAGTTAAGTCATTTTATTTTAATTCAAAGAATAATCGATTGTACCTTTTTAGATAGCATAATAACCACATTCCAACTACCAAATGACCTTTTCTCAAATTTCATATATATCTGATAATTGTTTCCATCACTCGTAAAATATCTGGTCAAAAGCATATCAATGTATACATAATGCATCCGACGAGTGACGAATAAGGTACTTCGGCCGTATGTTTATTTCACCTTCAAATTTTGTCATATGCTCCTTAAATAATCTGAGAAATAAGTAGTACACTTATAGAAGTCCTCTTTTTCTTGTTCAATAAAACATTTTGATTGTTTCATGTAGACGTCTTTCGACAAATTACGATGGAGTAAAACAACCTTGATATCCATTTATTCAAGAGATCTTTTGTTGCTATAGTACTCAGTATTAGATGACTCATCATTCCTTTAATAATAAGACATAATATCTCTATAAGGCCTATGCTTTACTTCTACTTAGACCCCTTGATAATAAGCCTCATCATACTAACATTTTTGTGGTCCTTGCCTAGTTTTTCTTTATTTTATAACACCTTGTTTTTTGGCAGCTTATTCAGTGTCCATGTGCTATTCTTATAAATAGATTCCTTAATTTTTTTCATANATTTTCAGCTTATTTATTAAATTTATATGAAATAATAAGTATAAATTAATTTTGTTTTATTTTATATAGAAAAATCATGCACTCAAATGAATTTTTAGCTTGTCTAACTAATATAAAGAAGCCATATTCAAATTAAGTATGAACATGACAAAATCTAAGCAAGTTAAATATAAACACACGTGCGAAAGTTGGGCTCAAATTTGAGCAGAACATAAACAACTTATAATTCGACCAAGCCAAGTCAAATCCATAGCATATTTGACTAGGCTCGANTGGCCAATTAACACCATAGTCTAAGATTGAGCAAGTTGACTTTTTATAAAGAAAAAACACTAATTATCATTTTAAATAATAGGAAAAAAATAATATTAATAAATAGCAACATGAAGAAAATTGTTTAATCCTTAGCCTAAGTCATCATTTGAATAAAAATTAAATTAAATTAAATTAAATTAAATTGAATTGAATAAAAAGAGACATACCTTAGCATGACCAAAATAATAAAACAAGGAAAATTACAATTTTAATTGAAGGTCAACAATTAGGTGAGGTCTATTTTTTTTTTCTATTTTTTTGACTATTAATTGAATAAGGGAAGAGAGACAATTGGATGAGAGGATAAGTATAAGATTAATTAGTGCTTTTTGAAAAAAAAATAATAATAAATTGAAAATAAAATTATAGATAGTGTAAAAAGGCTACAAAAATCAATTTTAAATGGGTAGATTTTTTTTTTTTTGAATTTTTTTTATTATTTTGAAACTAAATTAAATAATATGGATCATGTCGATGAATCAATAAGATAAAAAGCAATTATCATTTTTTATATTTTTTAATTAAAGTAAAATATTTGAATGCACCAAAGTACTTATATAGTCGTTATGTATATATCCCTTAAATCTTTGATATTACGGGTCTGTTTGAGACAGCTACAGCTTGAATAATATGTTGATAATCTGATTAAAAATAATCTGTTAATAAATTAGGTGCGATGACTATTATAAATTTTTATTTTTTTTGGAAAAGTCGGACAGTAGCTAAAAAGCTGTCACCGCATCTAGATAGGTGCGATGTGAAAATGTTGTTTTCAGAAACAGCGTTTTCGAAACGCACAAACTGCCAAAACGCAGTTTACTCAAACATATCTGGTGCGTTTTCAAAACGCCACCGTACCAAATAAGCTGCCCCAAACGGGCCCTACATAAATGTGATAAGATAGTTGTTTAATACTTGATTAAAAATTTATTAATATGTGATTATTTAATAGCATTTTTTTATTAGCTTATTAGCTTGTTAACTACCAAGCTTCTCAATAGTGTTTTTCATTAATATGCTGGCTAAGACTTATCTAACAAATTATTTAATAGTATGACTCATAAATTAATGTGCAAAATAAGCTACTCTATAAAGCTCTATAAGAATTGAACTTGAGACAAACATGTAAGCTAGAACAATCATAAAATGACCCGAGCTCGAACCGACTCGTGCTAAAGCTCTGATAAGCATCTACTTGGCTCAAATTGATACATTTGCAACCTTAAACGAAAATTTGCATGCATAACACTCAATTCTTACATATTTACATATCTAACATATAAACTTTAATTTTACATAAATAGCACTTTACCCATGCATGAAAAGATGCTATTTATTTTTTTAAAAGTTAACATGGTGGTATTTTTTATATGACTGAAACTTTTGGGTAATATAAATACAAAAGGCAAAGTTCTAAGTTATGGATATGTAAATGCATAAGAACTGGGTGGAATGTACGTAAATGCCCCTATTATAAAATAATGAGTCAAATGATTGGTCAACAAGAAGAAGAGGCCATTTCAGTAGTAGTAGGCAAATTCCTCGAAGTAGTAAAATCCTCTGCAGCTCCGTGGACGTAGGCAAATTTGCCGAACCACGTAAATTTGTGTGTCGCTCTGGTGTTTTTTCTGCGTGCAATTTTACTTGTTCCATTTTTTTACTTTATTGTCGTCGTTTTTCACAACACATCCACACAAAGAACAAGTATTTCACTAAATATTAAAAGAGACAATACATAAAGAGATTATAAATCATATGAATAGAAATGAAGATACCATTTTCATCTAAATTAATAGCTGAAAAGGGAAAGCAATAACCTCTTGTAAAGATGAGAGTTGAAAGAAAAGAAAAATATTAGCTATGCTTCTGTTACTCTTCTGTTCTCTTGGTCACTGCGAGAACTTCTTCCCCCTCAATTTTCTCTCTTTTTTTTTGTTGCTTATGATTGTGGGAAAATATATAAGTAAGAATTCCACAAGTTTATTTGGTGAAAAGTTTATCTTCCGATATTAATGATCAGCCACTTTTAAGGACTTTTGAAGTCTTAATTATAGATTTTTGAATAATTGATTGTACCTTTTTAGATAGCATAATAACCACATTCCAACTTACCAATGACCTTTTTCTCAAATTTGATATATATCTGATAATTGTTTCCATCACTCCTAAAATATCTGGTCAAAAGCATATCAATGTATACATAATGCATANGAAAAGTTTATCTTCCGATATTAATGATCAGCCACTTTTAAGGACTTTTGAAGTCTTAATTATAGATTTTTGTTGTAGCACTACATAGGTCTTCATGGTAGCCTTTATGTGTAAATTTATGATTGCATCCACTTAAAACTTTATGGTAGCTACCATTTAAGATTGGGAAAAAAAAGCATTGTTTAAATAGTTAAAAATTTGATTCCACCCTCTACAATATCTTATTTGGCATTTCAATTTACTAGTTTAGGGTCTTTCAAGATACCACACTGCAGTTTTATTTGTTCGGATAAACTGTGTTCTGACAACTTTTTCAAGAAAATTGTCGTTAAAATCTGTATTTTCTCACCGGTCCTAACAAGATGGGTGACAAATTTTCTAACTTCTCCCCACCCCCCACCCAAAAAAAAAAATAATAGTCACCGCAATTTTTTGAACATCATATTATTTTTCAGCAGTTTCACAATTGTTTTTTAATAAGCTTAAGTTGTCTCATATAGATCCATAGTGATTTTGTTTAAACACTTTTCTATGCACACCAATACATCATCATGCATAAAGATTATTTGAGGTTTTACAAAGCCTCAATTTTTCAATAGGTACCACTATGGTAAGCATATAAGTGAAATTTATTACTCCATTAATTTTGAAAAGCTATAATATATCAACTTCAAGCATGGTGCATAAATAATAATGCATGAGTTGTATGTGCTTTATTTGTGAGTGCAAGAAGACATTATTTGTCAAAAAAATAGCACTTTCACTTTCACAATAAAGAGTGATATCAATTTTTTAAGATGAATATATTTGCCAAATCATTTTGTTGTTGGCCATAGTGGTTGCCACATATTTTGTTTATGTGGTTAATAGTGCAATTATCACTTAAAATTGTGAGACAATAATAAAAGCAATGGTACCTTAGATACATATGTACCTGACGATACTTTTTATATTCAGGTCTCCTCTTAAATTAACACAATCTTGTAGTTAAGTTATTTTATTTTAATTCAAAGAATAATTGATTGTACCTTTTTAGATAGCATAATAACCACATTCCAACTTCCCAATGACCTTTTTCTCAAATTTGATATATATCTGATAATTATTTCCATCACTCGTAAAATATATGGTCAAAAGCATATCAATGTATACATAATGCATCNATATATATATATATATATATATATATATATATATATATATATATATATATATATATATATTTGTGTGTGTAGGCTTCTTCAAGAAGGCCAAAGTTGAGCGCAACTGAGAATCATGTGTGTGTTTGTGCGTACGTGCATGCAGGTTCTTCAAGAAGACCAAAGTTAACGCAGTTGGAGATTCTCGGATCAAGTATAATATAATGTTTATTACATCTACCTAAACTGCCTTCAAAACTACAACTCTCAAGCTTCTCACATGTTTATTAATAAATATGAGGTAGTATAAAGATCCTCCTATGAAGTGACGGGGAATGGTCCCCATAGATCCATGTGCAATAGCTTCAACTAAGTGGATCTGAGCTCTCCATGATCTTTAAAAAATAAACCATTGTTTATTTTACCAAAGCTCAATCTTCACAAAAAAGAAATGAATTTATTATATTTTAAACTTAGAATTTTAGCTCTAGTATGGAGAATCTATATACCCATCTCATTTACATGGCCTAATTTTTGATATCGTAGAGTTTAATTTGCCTTTGTATTGGTTGTTCCTATACTTCAAATAGTGATGGTTGTGTAAAGAGTTTTATGTTATTTTAGACATTTCCATTTGTAAACACGGAACGGAGGCTGAAGCTATGAAAATTTTAGTCTGAAACGATGAGAAAATGACCTTCTGTTGGAAGAACTTCCGACCATGTTGTAGCACCAACAGAGGCATGGCAGTTTGTTAGAATCCTCTTGACAGGAATGAACATATACCGCCTTCTCAAACGAGGTCTAAAATAACCTTTGAAAGCTTTTCCGTTCCCCAGCTTCATGTCGTCGGCGATTCTCCACCGTGAGAATCCTAGCGCCCATTTGTAATCATCATCTGCTCTGGACAAATGTCGAGAAGAAAAGTGAGGGTGAAGGAGGGAAAGAGGAGGATTTAGGGAGCAGAGGGCCGGCAGAAGACATAGCAGCTGCGTCACTGTTGTGAAAGAGTAGGTGCATCGCCGGCGGGATCAGGAAAAAAGAGTAATAGGAGCAGAGTCGAATCGTTCACATGAGACAAGACCCCTCCTCGCGAGCGTGATGTGCGCCGTGGCCCTTGTGGTCCACGGAGTAGTTTCATCGGGTTCGCCGGTAAGAAATAATCAATGTCGAGAAGGAGACACGGCCAAACTCCAAAGGAAACAAATACAGAATTATGTACTGATGAAGCCATGGAAAAGAAAGTAGAAGGTCAGGAATAATTTTACTTTATTGGATAGTTGTCAAATTTTTGTATATTTTTGTATCCAAACGATGTAATGATTTTAGAAAGAGCTCCTTTATTCGATTGTTTATTGTAAGTTAGGTTCAAAGGAGCTTTTTTGAACGACGAAGTGGTCCCAAACCAGGCCTTTTTCTGAATAAAAAATGCTAAATAGAAAAAAAAAAATAGCATTAGCTATAACATCCTTNTCCAAACGATGTAATGATTTTAGAAAGAGCTCCTTTATTCGATTGTTTATTGTAAGTTAGGTTCAAAGGAGCCTTTTTGAATGACGAAGTGGTCCCAAACCAGGCCTTTTTCTGAATAAAAAATGCCGAATAGAAAAAAAAAATTGCATTAGCTATAACATCCATTTTTCCAGCTTCTGATCTAACAGAAAAACAAAAAAAGGTTATTGTATAACAGAAATGCTGAATACTAGAGACAGATGAGGTGGTCAAGAAATGCATTAGAACATTTCTCGGCAACTGCTAGGATGAAGGCAAATTTTGGGATGGAAGAATCGTGGCATTTTTTTTAGTAAGGTGGGCGCAGGCGCTCCAACCCATCACCTTGGGATGCATTTTTTTTCCAGCCATACGCTATGCATTCGAGCAAAGATAAGTGGCATTTATTCGCGTTTTGAGGACAAATTAGACAAGGAGATGAGAAGTTTGAGCGTCTTTATTGCATTGTTCGTCTGTGGAAAAGAACAAAAAACAGATATGAGCGAGGCTGATTCATGTGTGGAAAGAAGCTGCAAACGCGAAGGTCAAGTCTTCTCCTACCATTCTCCCTACCCTTATTCCAGGAAGATTTACACAAATACCACACAATTCCAATATATTTACATATCTANATCACCTTGGGATGCATTTTTTTTCCAGCCATACGCTATGCATTCGAGCAAAGATAAGTGGCATTTATTCGCATTTTGAGGACAAATTAGACAAGGAGATGAGAAGTTTGAGTGTCTTTATTGCATTGTTCTTGTGTGGAAAAGAACAAAAAACAGATATGAGCAAGGCTGATTCATGTGTGGAAAGAAGCTGCAAACGTGAAGGTCACGTCTTCTCCTACCATTCTCACTACCCTTATTCCAGGAAGATTTACACAAATACCACACAATTCCAATATATTTACATATCTGACACCTAAACTTCGATTTTTACATTTAAAACACTTCATCTATGCATGACAATGTGTATTTCACATTGTAAAAGTTTGTAATATGTAACTTTCTTCTATATGATATACAAGATTTGAGTTTTATAAATTTAAAAATCAAAATTGAATTAATATAGCTTATCATAGTCAGAAATTATACCAATCCAGACAGTGGAAACATAAGTAAGGAGAGCTTTATATCTAAAAGTTTCCAAAGTGAATAAATTCAATGAACAAGGAGGCGAAGTACCTGTGATTTCAACAGTTATCGCAGCCTAGAACTCCTCATCATTTCCAAGAGATCTCGTAACTGGTACAGACCATCTACCAAGGTGTGCAGTATAGTTTAAACATCTGATGACACCTTTTCCCTCAGGACCATCAGGAAAATCAATGATGCTGATGCTGCCGGCATCAAGATGGAAAGAGTCCATCCATTCTGCTGTTAACTTCAGAGACTGTGCTATGAGTGCAATATGAGCAGCAGGGTGTGCAATAGCCACAACATTTCTTTCTGATTCTGATTCCGATTCTGATTCAAAGAATAGTTGCTGTAGCAGACAATGCCATGCTTTCTTTGATTGAGTCCATAGTTCTAACATGCTCGTATCATTGAGGTCAGCTATGCATCCTGGTTGAAAAGAGGCAGCCTTCCTCGAAATCTGATGGGGTTCAGAACAATGTTATAGAAATTAAGACCTGAATGAGACTACGAAGGGAGTTCAAATATAGAAATGATGAAACAAGTAAATAAGGACTCCAAATAAATTGACTTGTAGTGAGATAGGCAAGTGAAAAGTTTAAATTTAGATTCAATACAAGACAATAAAACAAGTAAAAAAGAAAATCTTAAGTTCGAGTTCTCTTATAGTAATTTTACTAGTGATGAGGTAACCATACAAGGATTCTAGCTTCAGTATTGAAAATTCGTTAAATTTTGAGAGGCTCATTTTGTAGGGTAATACCTTAATATGCTTCTAACTGATAATTTACGTTCTAGACAATTATAGTCATAATTAATATGATCAATGTTACCTTAGAATTGTACATTAAAGACCCATGCTTGAATTGTAATGCATGGCCGGAGCTGTAACCATCTTAATTTGGCATATTTTACAGATGGTATTTTGGAAATTTTTTTGTCTTCCCATTCTATAAAAAAGCTACTACTCCCTGATTTATGCTTTGGAATTAGAAGTTTGTGATCAAGATGATATGATGCGTCCTATTTGTTAACGGCATAATATGTTGAAACAATTGAAAAGTTATAATGATGGGGGCAAACATCAAAAGGTAAGATTTAGATTAATAGAATAAATATGGGGTATAATGTATAATTTTAGTCAATATGAAATTAATAATTGTGAATCAATGTTGCTAGCAAATCAAGTGATATGTAAGTGTGATAGGATTAACTATCTTAAATCTGTTACACAGAAAAATGGATATATACATATGTATCTGTGGATATAATGTTATGAGATAAGATTGGGTCATTAAAATGAAAAACCACCGACAATCAAGTTTTTTTAGAAAATTACATCTCATAAGATGTAATTGATTATAATGGCTTGTCTTTATAATTTTCTACCTAGTAATGAAATAAACCCTATTTTATCCAAATTAGATAAATGAAAAATCTATGATAACGTAGAGACAATTCAAAAATCTTTATTTTCATAATTGAGTGCATTGTAGAACAATATTTCCATCTCTTGATATAGTAGATTATTTTCAATGCCGTATTAATTCAAAAAAACTAAATTTCAAAATTCTGAGTGGCTTCATTTCCTTTATGAGGCAATGTCATTTGAGTAAAAAGTATCAAAAAAGGAGATAAAACCAATTATAATAAGTGTATGAAGCAAAATACAAATGATAAAGAGTTNAATAAGCCTCATCATACTAACACTTTTGTGGTCCTTGCCTAGTTTTCTTTATTTTATAACACCTTATTTTTTGGCAGCTTATTCAGTGTCCATGTGCTATTCTTATAAATAAATTCCTTAAATTTTTTCATAATAAGCTCTCACTAAACAGAATTATTTCAAGGTATCTCTCTCTCTAGATATATATATAAGTGTGTGTGTGTGTGTGTGTAGGCTTCTTCAAGAAGGCCAAAGTTGAGCGCAACTGAGAATCATGTGTGTGTGTGCGTGCATGCGGGTTCTTCAAGAAGAACAAAGTTAATGCAGTTGGAGATTCTCGGATCAAGTATGATATAATGTTTACTACATCTACCTAAACTGCCTTCAAAACTACATCTCTCAAGCTTCTCGCATGTCTATTAAAAAATCTATTCGTCATCTCAGCTACTTCATTTTAATCTAGAGTTTCTAGGACAATTCTCTCCATACAAATCTTAAGTGTGATACAATAATTTTCTCCATAATAATTTGATTTTTTCTCTAGTTTTCTTTTCTAACCAGCTCTTCCATTTTATAAAAACAATAAGGCATAGAATTTGTCTTTAATTAAATAAGTCATTTTCCAGTACAATCATTAATAAATATGAGGTAGTATAAAGATCCTCCTATGAAGTGACGGGGAATGGTCCCCATAGATCCATGTGCAATAGCTTCAACTAAGTGGATCTGAGCTCTCCATGATCTTTAAAAAATAAACCATTGTTTATTTTACCAAAGCACAATCTTCACAAAAAGAAATGAATTTATTATATTTTAAATTTAGAATTTTAGCTCTTGTATGGAGAATCTATATACCCATCTCATTTACATGGCCTAATTTTTGATATCGTAGATTTTAATTTGCCTTTGTATTGGTTGTTCCTATACTTCAAATAGTGATGGTTGTGTAAAGAATTTTATGTTATTTTAGACATTTCCATTTGTAAACACGGAACGGAGGCTGAAGCTATGAAAATTTTACAGTCTGAAACGATGAGAAAATGACGTTCTGTTGGAAGAACTTCCGACGATGTTGTAGCACCAACAGAGGCATGGTGGTTTGTTAGCATCCTCTAGACAGGAATGAACATATACTGCCTTCTCAAACGAGGCCCCAGCTTCATGTCGTCGGCGATTCTCCACCGTGAGAATCCTAGCGTCCATTTGTAATCATCATCTGCTCTGGACAAATGTTGAGAAGGAAAGTGAGGGTGAAGGAGGGAAAGAGGAGGATTTAGGGAGCAGAGGCCGGCGGAAGACGTAGCATCTGTGTCGCTGTTGTGAAAGAGTAGGTGCATCGCCGGCGGGATCAGGAAAAAAGAATAATAGGAGCAGAGTCGAATCGTCCACATGAGACAAGACCCATCCTCGCACGGAGTAGTTTCATCGGGTTCGCTGATAAGAAATAATCAATGTCGAGAAAGAGACACGGACAAACTCCAAAGGAAACAACTACAAAATTATGTACTGCTGAAGCCATGGAAAAGAAAGTAGAAGCTCAGGAATAATTTTACTTTATTGGATAGTTGTCAAATTTTTGTATCCAAACGATGTAATGATTTTAGAAAGAGCTCCTTTATTCAATTGTTTATCGTAAGTTATGTTCAAAGGAGCTTTTTTGAATGACGAAGTGGCCCCAAACCAGGCCTTTTTCTGAATTAAAAATGCTAAATAGAAAAAAAAAATAGCATAAGCTATAACATCTTTTTTTTCCAGCTTCTGATCTAACAGAAAAACAAAAAAGGTTATTGTATAACAGAAATGCTGAATACTAGAGACAGATGAGGTGGTGCATTTCTCGGCAACTGCTAGGATGAAGGCAAATTTTGGGATGGAAGAATCGTGGCATTTTCTTAGTAAGGTGGGTGCGGGTGGGCGCCCCAACCCATCACCTTGGGATGCATTTTTTTTCCAGCCATATGCTATGCATTCGAGCAAAGATAAGTGGCATCTATTCGCGTTTTGAGGGCAAATTAGCAAGGAGATGAGAAGTTTGAGTGTCTTTATTGCATTGTTCGTGTGTGGAAAAGAACAAAAAACAGATATGAGTAAGGCTGATTCATGTGTGGAAAGAAGCTGCAAACGCGAAGGTCATGTCTTCTCCTACCATTCTCTCTACCCTTATTCCAGGAAGATTTACACAAATACCACACAATTCCAATATATTTACATATATGAAACCTAAACTTCGATTTTTACATTTAAACACTTCATCTATGCATGACAATGTGTATTTCACATTGTAAAAGTTTGTAATATGTAACTTTCTTCTATATGATATACAAGATTTGAGTTTTATAAATTTAAAAATCAAAATTGAATTAATATAGCTTATCATAGTCAGAAATTATACCAATCCAGAGCATCACAATGGAAACATAAGTAAGGAGAGTTTTATATCTAAAAGTTTCCAAAGTGAATAAATTCAATGAACAAGGAGGCGAAGTACCTTTGATTTCAACAGTTATCGCAGCNAATTACCTTTCATATAAGAAAAAACTCCTAAATATAAAATTGGGATGTACATTAGAGAACCAACGGCTCAAGAGAAAGGAAGCATGAGACATTGAAAAATGTAAGCAGTCGATCATACTAAGCATAATTGATTCCTAGGAATAAAGGGTAAGACCAATTGTGAAAGCATTGTGGGCAATAGAAGGACAACTAAGTTTCTACAAATAGCATTCAAAAGGATGGTTGGTGTAGTTACGATGAGAATGGGATAAAAGAGCATTAAATCCACGGCCACATTACTACTAGCAGATATACCATATCTACAACGTTTTCGACCACCCTACTGCCAATAGCTAGGACTACTTAGTCAGAAATAGACGTTTGGAGAGTAGAGAACTCTATAAAGCAAAGAACCCAAGAGATAGCAGTAATAATGTTAAACAATAAAGTCTATCATTAATCAATCTTCCACATATTTTTCATAAGGATGCTTACCAAAAAAAAAAACCTGGTCATAGAGTTATCTTACTATTGTGGAATAATCAAATCTAGAGCAAAGGGATTGTGTTGAAGTAACTCGTCCCATTTTCATCTTAATGTGCTATAATATACTCCTTGATTAGCATATCATTTTGTTGAAAAGAAAAAAAAAATCTTAGAATAGAGAATATACACATGAAAGATATTGCTCTCTTGAATATATGTGGGCCTAAAAAAACTTAAAAATAGAGAATACACACATGAAAAATATTGCTTTCTTGAATGTAATGTGGGCCAAAAAAAAAAAACAAATCCCATATCCTTCTGGCATAATCTTAAAACATGACAGTCAAGGCAATGGGCCTTAGATGACACCTTTGTGAAAAAATGTCTATTGAAATATAGATTCAACACAGCAATAACAACAAGCCTTTATCCCACTAAGTGGGGTCGGCTACATAAATCCTTTTTCTCCATTGGCCCTATTGAATGTCATATTTTCATTTAATTCTAATAAATTAAGATCATTTTTATACAATATGCTTGAGGCTTTCTAGGTCTAACTCTGTCTTTCTTAACATAAGTCGAATCTAAAACATCAGCTCTCTAGATCAGATTATCAAATGATTGATGTATAATGTGACCAAACCATCTAAGACGACTCTCTCTAATTTCGTCCACCATTAGAGCTATACCAACCCTATCATGGATATATTCATTTCACATTTTATCTCTAAGTGTAAAGCCACTCATCCACCTAAGCATTCTCATCTCGGCAACACTTAACTTAGTTTTATGCTTCTCTTTTAAAGGTCAACATTCTGCGTCATAGAGCATTGCAAGTCTCACTACCCCCACCGCAACAACAACAACAAACCTTTATCCCACTAAGTGGGGGTTTGTTACATGAATCTTTTTTCTCCATTGCGTCCTATTGAGTCCAACACTTCATTTAATTCTAATAAATTAAAATCATTTTTTATACAATATGCCCCAATCTTTCTAGGACTACCTTTGCCTTTATTAACATAAGTCGAATCTAAAACATCTACTCTCCTAATCGAATCATTAGATTGTCGATGTTTAATGTAACCAAACNCCCATTTTCATCTTAATGTGCTATAATATACTCCTTGATTAGCATATCATTTTGTTGAAAAGAAAAAAAAAATCTTAGAATAGAGAATATACACATGAAAGATATTGCTCTCTTGAATATATGTGGGCCTAAAATAACTTAAAAATAGAGAGTACACACATGAAAAATATTGCTTTCTTGAAACAAATCCCATATCCTTCTGGCATAATCTTAAAACATGACAGTCAAGGCAATGGGCCTTAGATGACACCTTTGTGAAAAAATGTCTATTGAAATATAGATTCAACACAGCAATAACAACAAGCCTTTATCCCACTAAGTGGGGTCGGCTACATAAATCCCTTTTCTCCATTGGCCCTATTGAATGTTATATTTTCATTTAATTCTAATAAATTAAGATCATTTTTATACAATATGCTCGAGGCTTTCTAGGTCTAACTCTGCCTTTCTTAACATAAGTCGAATCTAAAACATCAGCTCTCTAGATCAGATTATCAAATGATCAATGTATCATGTGACCAAACCATCTAAGACGACTCTCTCTAATTTCGTCCACCATTAGAGCTATGCCAACCCTATCATGGATATATTCATTTCACATTCTATCTCTAAGTGTAAAGCCACTCATCCACCTAAGCATTCTCATCTCGGCAACACTTAACTTAGTTTTATGCTTCTCTTTTAAAGGTCAACATTCTGCGTCATAGAGCATTGCAAGTCTCACTACCCCCACCGCAACAACAACAACAAACCTTTATCCCACTAAGTGGGGCTTGTTACATGAGTCTTTTTTCTCCATTGCGTCCTATTGAGTCCAATACTTCATTTAATTCTAATAAATTAAGATCATTTTTTATACAATATGCCCCAATCTTTCTAGGACTACATTTGCCTTTATTAACATAAGTCGAATCTAAAACATCTACTCTCCTAATCGGATCATTAGATTGTCGATGTTTAATGTAACCAAATCATCTAAGACGACTCTCTCTAATTTTGTCCGCCACTGGAGCTAAACTAACCCTATCACGGATAAATTCATTTCGCATTTTGTCCCAAAGTGTAAAACCACTCATCCACCTAAGTATTCTCATCTTCTGAATACTTAACTTGGTTTTATGCATCTCTTTTAAAGGCCAACATCCAACGCCATAGAGCATTGCAGATCTCACAACCATCTTATAAAATTTTCCTTTCAGTTTAAGCGATACTTTTCTATCACACAATAGGCCCGAAGCATTCCCCCACTTCAACCAGNTGCATCTCTTTTAAAGGCCAACATCCAACGCCATAGAGCATTGCAGATCTCACAACCATCTTATAAAATTTTTCTTTCAGTTTAAGCGGTACTTTTCTATCACACAATAGGCCTAAAGCATTCCCCCACTTCAACCAACCAACTTGAATTCTACTAATAACATCCCCATCTATATCACCATCACTTAGAGCAATAAACCTGAGATATCTAAAGCGTTCACACCTTCTAATAATTTGATCACCCATAGTTACAACTCTGTCACTAGAGCTACTATTACTACAATTTCATTACATGTATTCCATTTTAATTCTACTCAAACGAAGGCCTTTAGAATCCAATGAAGACCTTCATAATTCAAGTTTTTCCTAAACTTTTTCTCTAGTTTTATTTAAGAGAAGGATATCATCAGCGAAAAGAATACACCAAGGTACATCATCCTGNCTTAGAGCAATAAACCTGAGATATCTAAAGCGTTCACACCTTCTAATAATTTGATCACCCATAGTTACAACTTTGTCACTAGAGCTACTATTACTACAATTTCATTACATGTATTCCGTTTTAATTCTACTCAAACGAAGGCCTTTAGACTCCAATGAAGACCTCCATAATTCAAGTTTTTCCTAAACTTTTTCTCTAGTCTTATTTAAGAGAAGGATATCATCAGTGAAAAGAATACACCAAGGTACATCATCCTATAAATGTCCAGTAAGGGCATCCATAACTAAAGCAAAAAGATATGCGCTTAAAGTCGATCCCTGATGTAATCCAACTCTAATATACATATCTCCTGAAAATATTTAGTCAATATTGTAGGTTTCACCAGCATTTTATAAAATTTTTCTTTCACTCTAAGCGGTACTTTTCTATCACACAATAGGCCCAAAGCATTCCTCCACTTCAACCATCCAAGTTGAATTATACTAATAACATCATCATCACTTTGAACAATAGACCCAAAATCTCTAAAGCGTTCACACCTTTTCATGATTTGATCACCCTAGTTACAACTCTGTCACTAGAGCTACTACTACTAAAATTACATTCCATGTAATCAGTTTTAGGTATTCTCAAACGAAGGCCTTTAAACTCCAATGTAGACCTCCATAATTCAAGTTTTTCCTGTGATTTTTCCCTAGTCTTGTCCACAAGAAGGATATCATCAAAGTACATCCTTCCGTAAAAGTTCAATAAGAGTATCCATAACTAAAGCAAAAAGATATGCGCTTAAAGCAGATCTCTAATTTAATATAACTAAAATATGAAAATATTTGGTCAATCTTCCTTCTGTTCGAACACAAGTAACAAATCTAACAACTCTAGTATACATATCTTTAATGACTTGAATATGAGTGATATCAATACCTTTCTTCACTAAAACTCTCCAAAGGATATCTCTTGGAACCTTATCGTATGCTTTTTCTAAATCAATAAAAATCATAAGTAGATCCTCTTATTCTCTATGCACTTCTCCACCAAACCACTCAATAAATGTACAACTTCCATAGCAGACTTGTCCGAAATAAATCCAAACTGATTATGAGAAATCTTTATAATACATCTTAATTTACNTATGCGCTTAAAGTCGATCCCTGATGTAATCCAACTCTAATATACATATCTCCTGAAAATATTTAGTCAATAATGTAGGTCTCACCATCATTTTATAAAATCATTCTTTCACTCTAAGCGGTACTTTTCTATCACACAATAGGCCCAAAGCATTCCTCCACTTCAACCATCCAAGTTGAATTATACTAATAACATCATCATCACTTTGAACAATAGACCCAAAATCTCTAAAGCGTTCACACCTTTTCATGATTTGATCACCCTAGTTACAACTCTGTCACTAGAGCTACTACTTCTAAAATTACATTCCATGTAATCAGTTTTAGGTATTCTCAAACGAAGGCCTTTAGACTCCAATGTAGACCTCCATAATTCAAGTTTTTCCTGTGATTTTTCCCTAGTCTTGTCCACAAGAAGGATATCATCAAAGTACATCCTTCCGTAAAAGTTCAATAAGAGTATCCATAACTAAAGCAAAAAGATATGCGCTTAAAGCAGATCTCTAATTTAATATAACTAAAATATGAAAATATTTGGTCAATCTTCCTTCTGTTCATACACAAGTAACAACTATAACAACTCTAGTATACATATCTTTAATGACTTGAATATAAGTGATATCAATACCTTTCTTCACTATAGCTCTCCAAAGGATATCTCTTGGAACCTTATCGTATGCTTTTTCTAAATCAATAAAAATCATAAGTAGATCCTCTTATTCTCTATGCACTTCTCCACCAAACCACTCAATAAATGTACAACTTCCATAGCAGACTTGTCCGAAATAAATCCAAACTGATTATGAGAAATCTTTGTAATACATCTTAATCTATGTTCAATTACCCTCTCCCATAATTTTAAAGCATGACAAATCAACTTAATTCCTCTATAAATTGCACACTCTTGTGCATCCCCTTTATTCTTAAAAATAAGGACCAAAATACTCTTCATCCACTCCCCAGGCATCTTTTTAGTTTTTAAAATAATATTAAAAGTTTTAGTAAGCCAAAAAGCTCCCAAATCTCCTAAATATTTTCACAATTCAATTTGGATATCATCAAATCCTACATATTTTTCACACTTGGTTTTCTTTAAAGACTCTTCAACTTCTTTTTTATTAATGCGGCGGTAAAAATGAAATATTTTATTATTATTAACGATGTTAAGATCACTAAGATTAATCGTACTTTCAGAAACTTCACTGAAAAGTTTATCAAAATAACTTACCTAACTATGTTGAATATCTTTTCTAAGAAATGCACTTTTTATTTTCATCTGTAATACGCTTTACTTGAGTTAAATCTTTACATTTTTTTCTCCTTGTTTGGCTAGATTATACATACATTTTTTACCCTCTTTAGTATCTAATCTATTATAAATATTACTAAAATCAAAATTTTTAGTGTCGCAGATTGTTTTCTTAGACTCCTTACAGGTAAGTTTATATTTTTCTCAATTCTCTAAGCATTTATATTTAAACTAATTTTTATAACACTTATATTTTATTTTTTCATGCACATTATTATTCTGCCGCTAATAATTTTTATTTAAAGAAAGTTTTCCTTTCGATTCTTCAAGCACATCTTTTGTCACTTGTTAATAGTGTTTGTTACTTTATCCCAATCAGAATTTGTTTCTTCATAAACATCTCAAATCTTGAAATCTTGAAGTTTACTAATAAAAATAACTTTATTTGTGTATTTAAGTGCCCCATCTAATTATATGACAATGATTCCAAACATACTTTATTTTACAACTCTTCATCTTAAAATCTAGAACTAATAATCAATGTTAAGTAATTAAATTTTTACTTGGAATGACCTTACAATCTTTACATTTTAAACGATCTATTCTTCTCATAAGAAAATAATAAATTTGTGTTTTATCATATCCATTCTTATAAGTTATAATATACTTATCTCTTTTCTTGAAGAAAATATTAGCAATAACAAAATCACACGCTACAGCAAAATTTAATATGGCTCAACTTTCTTCATTAATCACTCTAAAAGAGCGGCGATCATGAATATTTCTAAAATCTTCTACCACTCTATCGACATGTCCATTTAAATCTCCTCCAATAAAAATTATTTCTTCAATATGTATCATTTGAATTAATTCTTCTATGTCATTTCGGAATTTCTTTTAGACCATATATCTAAACCTACTTAAAGAGCATAAGTACTTATAATATTAAAAATCTCAGTATCAACAACAATCTTAAGGGCTATAATTTTATTTCTAATCATATTATTTTTTACAACATTATCTTTAAAACTCTTATCAATAATTACACCTACATTATTTCTAATATGACTCCTACCTAAATACCAAAGTTGAAAACCTAAGCTGTCAACTTCCTTAGTCTTTTCTCAAGCTCATTTAGTTTCTTAAAGACATAAGATATTTATATTTCTATGAATCAAAATATCGACTGATTTCATTAATTTACTTGTGAGAGTACATACATTCCAAGATATTATCCTAATATTAGTTTCATTGACTAACTTCTTTACTCACATATGTTTATAGTAAGGAAACCCTTGTTTATTTGCACTCACCGGCCCTTGCACATTTTTCACTGTATTTAGGTCATATAATGTGTCGCTTCTAGGAGACGTTGTAACAATTATACAATGATCAAAAGAATTCATGTCATGATTTTCAACAAATTTTACACTAGTTGTCGACTACCTAACGAAAACCTTCACTTTTCACGTCCAGAACTTGGGACCCGACAACGACAGTNATTTGCACTCACCGGCCCTTGCACATTTTTCACTGTATTTAGGTCATATAATGTGTCGCTTCTAGGAGACGTAACAATTATACAAGGATCAAAAGAATTCATGTCATGATTTTCAACAAATTTTACACTAGTTGTCGACTACCTAGCGAAAACCTTCACTTTTCACGTCCAGAAATTGGGACCCGACAACGACAGCGTAAAATGATTACCCAAAAATAAATAGACATTTTTTTATTGTTTCATATTGATTCTATATTTATAAGATAAATTGAGACTTATTTGGTCACTCCAACGGGTGTTGTACATAGCCATTATGGAGAACCCCTTAGGAAGGAGATACATTAATGTCATTTATAAATGAAAATTTTGGTGACATGTCAAAAGTTCTTCCAAAAAGAGAACAAATCTTCAAAGTNTTATTTGGTCACTCCAACGGGTGTTGTACATAGCCATTATGGAGAACCCCTTAGGAAGGAGATACATTAATGACATTTATAAATGAAAATTTTGGTAACATGTCAAAAGTTCTTCCAAAAAGAGAACAAATCTTCAAAGCNTGATGGGGTTCAGAACAATGTTATAGAAATTAAGACCTGAATGAGACTACGAAGGGAGTTCAAATATAGAAATGATGAAACAAGTAAATAAGGACTCCAAATAAATTGACTTGTAGTGAGATAGGCAAGTGAAAAGTTTAAATTTAGATTCAATACAAGACAATAAAACAAGTAAAAAAGAAAATCTTAAGTTCGAGTTCTCTTATAGTAATTTTACTAGTGATGAGGTAACCATACAAGGATTCTAGCTTCAGTATTGAAAATTCGTTAAATTTTGAGAGGCTCATTTTGTAGGGTAATACCTTAATATGCTTCTAACTGATAATTTACGTTCTAGACAATTATAGTCATAATTAATATGATCAATGTTACCTTAGAATTGTACATTAAAGACCCATGCTTGAATTGTAATGCATGGCCGGAGCTGTAACCATCTTAATTTGGCATATTTTACAGATGGTATTTTGGAAATTTTTTTGTCTTCCTATTCTATAAAAAAGCTACTACTCCCTGATTTATGCTTTGGAATTAGAAGTTTGTGATCAAGATGATATGATGCGTCCTATTTGTTAACGGCATAATATGTTGAAACAATTGAAAAGTTATAATGATGGGGGCAAACATCAAAAGGTAAGATTTAGATTAATAGAATAAATATAGGGTATAATGTATAATTTTAGTCAATATGAAATTGATAATTGTGAATCAATGTTGCTAGCAAATCAAGTGATATGTAAGTGTGATAGGATTAACTATCTTAAATCTGTTACACAGAAAAATGGATATATACTATGTATCTGTGAATATAATGTTAAGATTGGGTCATTAAAATGAAAAATNGATGATATGATGCGTCCTATTTGTTAACGGCATAATATGTTGAAACAATTGAAAAGTTATAATGATGGGGGCGAACATCAAAAGGTAAGATTTAGATTAATAGAATAAATATGGGGTATAATGTATAATTTTAGTCAATATGAAATTAATAATTGTGAATCAATGTTGCTAGCAAATCAAGTGATATGTAAGTGTGATAGGATTAACTATCTTAAATCTGTTACACAGAAAAATGGATATATACATATGTATCAGTGAATATAATGTTATGAGATAAGATTGGGTCATTAAAATGAAAAATCACCGACAATCAAGTTTTGTTAGAAAATTACATCTCATAAGATGTAATTGATTATAATGGCTTGTCTTTATAATTTTCTACCTAGTAATAAAATAAACCCTATTTTATCCAAATTAGATAAATGAAAAATCTATGGTAACGTAGAGAAAATTAAAAATCTTTATTTCCATAATTGAGTGCATTGTAGGACAATATTTCCATCTCTTGATATAGTAGATTATTTTCAAAGTCGTATTAATTCAAAAAATTAAATTTCAAAATTCTGAGTGGCTTCCTTTCCCTTATGAGGCAATGTCATTTGAGTCAAAAGTATGAGAAAAGGAGATNTATAATTTTCTACCTAGTAATAAAATAAACCCTATTTTATCCAAATTAGATAAATGAAAAATCTATGGTAACATAGAGACAATTCAAAATCTTTATTTTCATAATTGATTGCATTGTAGGACAATATTTCCATCTCTTGATATAGTAGATTATTTTCAATGTCGTATTAATTCCTAAAATTAAATTTCAAAATTCTGAGTGCTTCATTTCCCTTATGAGGCAATGTCATTTGAGTGAAAAGTATGAAAAAAGGAGAAAAAACCAATTATAATAAGTGCATGAAGCAAAATACAAATGATAAAGAGTGGAGATTGATGAAAGATTATTGAGACCAGCAATTTAGTCTATACATCCAAATGACAGAATATTCACATGAAACATTAATGTCCATGCAATATCAAGTAGATGATAGTTTTTGCGTTAAGAATCATTTATTGAGATGTTTAACAACAAAAAATTAATAAATAATACTAATGTTAGAGCAAAAGACACAAAACTAAGAGCATAAATTCTAAAATATTAGCAATGTCTAAGGTTATAATTAAAGTGAAAAAAAAAATCTTAATAAAAGGTATGAAGAACATGATGAAAGGTCTTTGATAAACATTTTAATACATAAACCCAAATGACTCGAGAACAATAATTAATAAATAAGTCAAACTAGGAAAAGTCTGAGTAACGATCAGACTAGTAATCCAAATCATCGAATAGACCAATTCAAAAGGAAGAGATTAGATACTAACAAACAAAGAAGGAAAGAACGCACCATAGCATTTACCCAGCTTATAAACATGACAATCAAACTTGTATGGGGATTAAAATTATAAAGAAAATGTTTAGATTTTATGGAATAAGAATAAAAAAAACAATAATGCCAATAATATGGAATAAAAGTAGAAGAATGGGTGGAAGTAATACCGGCCATCAAGAAGTAAACTCCACTAACTATAACACTTTTGCCAACCATCTTTATCAGCTAAAATTTTGAGATATGCAATGTAAGAGATAAAATGTAACAAAATAATTTTCATTATACAACAGTGATAGTTAGTCGATCGAAACTTGTGAGACAAAAAAGTATGAAAGAGATTTGGGAAGATGTGTAATACTTTTTTTTAGAGACATAGAAACCATTAACAATAATAATAGGTGGTAGAAAGATCATATTGAGAGATAAAAAAAAGTTGGCAATTACCTTTCATATAAGAAAAAACTCCTAAATATAAAATTGGGATGTACATTAGAGAACCAACGGCTCAAGAGAAAGGAAGCATGAGACATTGAAAAATGTAAGCAGTCGATCATACTAAGCATAATTGATTCCTAGGAATAAAGGGTAAGACCAATTGTAAAAGCATTGTGGGCAATAGAAGGACAACTAAGTTTCTACAAATAGCATTCAAAAGGATGGTTGGTGTAGTTACGATGAGAATGGGATAAAAGAGCATTAAATCCACGGCCACATTACTACTAGCACATATACCATATCTACAATGTTTTCGACCACCCTACTGCCAATAGCTAGGACTACTTAGTCAGAAATAGACGTTTGGAGTGTAGAGAACTCTATAAAGCAAAGAACCCGAGAGATAGCAGTTATAATGTTAAACAATAAAGTCTATCATTAATCAATCTTCCACATATTTTCAGAAGGATGCTTACCAAAAAAAAAAATCTGGTCATAGAGTTATCTTACTTTAGTGGAATAATCAAATCTAGAGCAAAGGGATTGTATTGAAGTAACTCGTCCCATTTCCATCTTAATGTGCTATAATATACTCCTTGATTAGCATATCATTTTGTTGAAAAGAAAAAAAAAAATCTTAGAATAGAGAATATACACATGAAAGATATTGCTCTCTTGAATATATGTGGGCCTAAAAAAACTTAAAATAGAGAATACACACATGAAAAATTTTGCTTTCTTGAATGTAATGTGGGCCAAAAAAAAAAAAGAAACAAATCCCATATCCTTCTGCCATAATCTTAAAACATGACAGTCAAGGCAATGGGCCTTAGATGACACCTTTGTGAAAAAATGTCTATTGAAATATAGATTCAACAACAGCAATAACAACAAGCCTTTATCCCACTAAGTGGGGTCGGCTACATAAATCATTTTTCTCCATTGGTCCTATTGAGTGTCATATTTTCATTTCATTCTAATAAATTAAGATCATTTTTATACAATATGCCTGAGGCTTGCTAGGTCTAACTGTGTCTTTCTTAACATAAGTCAAATCTAAAACATCAACTCTCCTAACCAGATTATCAAATGATCGATGTATAATGTGACCAAACCATCTAAGACGACTCTCTCTAATTTCGTCCATCATTAGAGCTACACCAACCCTATCACGGATATATTCATTTCACATTTTATCTCTACGTGTAAAGCCACTCATCCACCTAAACATTCTCATCTCGGCAACACTTAACTTAGTTTTATGCTTCTCTTTTAAAGGTCAATATTCTGCGTCATAAAGCATTGCAAGTCTCACTAACCCCACCACAACAACAACAACAACAAGCCTTTATCCCGCTAAGTGGGGTTTGTTACATGAGTCTTTTTTCTCCATTGCATCCTATTGAGTGCAATACTTCATTTAATTCTAATAAATTAAGATCATTTTTTATACAATATGCCCCAATCTTTCTAGGACTACCTCTGCCTTTCTTAACATAAGTTAAATCTAAAACATCTACTCTCCTAATCGGATTATTAGATTGTCGATGTTTAATGTAACCAAACCATCTAAGAAGACTCTTTCTAATTTTGTCCGCCACTGGAGCTAAACTAACCCTATCACGGATAAATTTATTTCGCATTTTGTCCCAAAGTGTAAAACCACTCATCCACCTAAGTATTCTCATCTTCCGAATACTTAACTTAGTTTTATGCTTCTCTTTTAAAGGCCAACATCCAACGCCATAGAGCATTGCAGATCTCAGAACCATTTTATAAAATTTTCCTTTCAGTTTAAGCGGTACTTTTCTATCACACAATAGGCCCGAAGCATTCCCCCACTTCAACCAACCAACTTGAATTCTACTAATAACATCCCCATCTATATCACCATCACTTTGAGCAATGGACCTGAGATATCTAAAGTGTTCACACCTAATAATTTGATCACCCATAGTTACAACTCTGTCACTAGAGCTACTATTACTACAATTACATTCCATTTATTCCGTTTTAGTTCTACTCAAATGAAGGCCTTTAGACTCCAATGAAATGAATACCTCCATAATTCAAGTTTTTCCTAAACTTTTTTTCTAGTCTTATTCACGAGAAGGATATCATCAACGAAAAGAATACACCAAGGTACATCATTCTGTAAATGTCCAGTAATGGCATCCATAACTAAAGCAAAAAGATATGCGCTTAAAGTCAATCCCTGATGTAATCCAACTAAAATAGGAAAATATTTGGTCAATCTTCCTTCCATTTGAATACAAGTAACAACTCTAATATACATATCTCCTGAAAATATTTAGTCAATATTGTAGATCTCACCAGCATTTCATAAAATCTTTCTTTCACTTTAAGCGGTACTTTTCTATCACACAATAGGCCCAAAGCATTCCTCTACTTCAACCATCCAATGTTGAATTATACTAATAACATCATCATCACTTTGAACAATAGACCCAAAATCTCTAAAGCGTTCACACCTTTTCATGATTTGATCACCTTAGTTACAACTGTCACTAGAGCTACTACTACTAAAATTACATTCCATATAATCAGTTTAGGTATACTCAAATGAAGGCCTTTAGACTCCAATGTAGACCTCCATAACTCAAGTTTTTCCTGTGTTTTTTCTCTAGTCTTGTCCACAAGAAGAATATCATCAAAGTACATCCTCCCGTAAAAGTTCAATAAGAGTATCCATAACTAAAGCAAAATAATATGCGCTTAAACCAGATCTCTAATTTAATATAACTAAAATATGAAAATATTTGGTCAATCTTCCTTTTGTTCGAACACAAGTAACAACTCTAGTATACATATCTTTAATGACTTGAATATAAGTGATATCAATACCTTTCTTCACTAAAACTCTCCAAAGGATATCTCTTGGAACCTTATCGTATGCTTTTTCTAAATCAATAAAAATCATAAGTAGATCCGCTTATTCTCTATGCACTTCTCCACCAAACCACTCAATAAATGCACAACTTCCATAGCAGACTTGTCCGAAATAAATCCAAACTGATTATGAGAAATCTTTGTAATACATCTTAATCTATGTTCAATTACCCTCTCTTATAATTTTAAAGCATGACAAATCAACTTAATTCCTCTGTAAATTGCACACTCTTGTGCATCCCCTTTATTCTTAAAAATAAGGACCAAAATACTCTTTATCCACTCCCCAGGCATCTTTTTAGTTTTTAAAATAATATTAAAAATTTTAGTGAGCCAAAAAGCTCCCAAATCTCCTAAATATTTTCACAATTTAATTTGGATATCATCAGGTCCTACAAATTTTTCACACTTGATTTTCTTTAAAGACTCCTCAACTTCTTTTTTATTAATGCGGCGGTAAAAATGAAATATTTTATTATTATTAACTATATTAAGATCACTAAGATTAATCGTAATTTCAGGAACTTCACTGAAAAGTTTATCAAAATAACTTATCCAACTATGTTGAATATCTTTTCTAAGAAATGCACTTTTTATTTTCATTTGTAATATGTTTTACTTGAGTTAAATCTTTACATTTTTTTTCTCCTTGTTTGGCTAGATTATGCATACATTTTTTACCCTCTTTAGTATCTAATCTATTATAAAGATTACTAAAATCAAAATTTTTAGTGTTGCAGATTGTTTTCTTAGACTCCTTACAGGTAAGTTTATATTTTTCTCAATTCTCTAATCATTTACATTTAAACTAATTTTTATAACACTTTTTATATTTTATCTTTTCATACACATTATTATTCCACCGCTAACAATTTTTATTTAGAGAAAGTTTTCCTTTCGATTCTTCAAGTACATCTTTTGTCACTTGTTAATAGTGTTTGTTACTTTATCCCAATCAGAATTTGCTACTTCATGAACATCCCAAATCTTGAAATCTTGAAGTTTACTTATAAAAATAACTTTATTTGTGTATTTAAGTGCCCCCATGTAATTATATGACAATGATTCCTAATATGCTCTATTTTACAACTCTTCATCTTAAAATTTAGAACTAATAATCGATGTTGAGTAATTAAATTTTCACTTGGAATAAACTTACAATCTTTACATTTTCAACGATCTATTCTTCTCATAAGAAAATAATAAATTTGTGTTTTATCATATCCATTCTTATAGGTTATAATATACTCATCTCTTTTCTTGAAGAAAATATTAGCAATAACAAAATCACATGCTACAACAAAATTTAATATGGCTCAACTTTCTTTCATTAATCACTTCAAAACAGTGGCGATCATGAATATTTCTAAAATCTTTTACCACTCTACCGACATGTTCATTTAAATCTCCTCCAATAAAAATTCTTTCTTCAAGAGGTATCATTTGAACTAATTCTTCTATATCATTTCGGAATTTCTTTTGGACCATATATTTAAACCTACTTGAGGAGCATAAGTACTTATAATATTAAAAATCTCAGTATCAACAACAATCTTAAGGGCTATAATTATATTTCTAATTATATTATTTTTTACAACATTATCTTTTAAACTCATATCAATAATTACACCTACATTATTTCTAATGTGACTCCTACCAAAATACCAAAGTTTAAAACCTAAGCTGTCAACCTCCTTAGTCTTTTCTCAAGCTCATTTAGTTTCTTAAATACATAAGATATTTATATTTCTATGAATCAAAATATCAATTGATTTCATTAATTTACTAGTGAGAGTACATACATTCCAAGATATTATCATAATATTAGTTTCATGGACTAACTTCTTTACTCACATATGTTCATCGATATGGAAACCCTTGCTTATTTGCACTCACCGGCCCTTGCACATTTTTCATTGCATTTAGGTCATACAGTATGTCGCTTCTAGAAGACATTCTAGCAATTATACAAGGATCAAAAGAATTCATGTCATGATTTTCGACAAATTTTACACTAGTTGTCGACTACCTAACGAAACCTCCACTTTTCAAGTACATAACTTGGGACCCGACAACGACAGTGTAAAATGATTACCCAAAAATAAATAAACAATTTTTTATTGTTTCATATTGATTCTATATTTATAAGATAAATTGAGACTTATTTCGTCACTCCAACGGGTGTTGTACATAACCATTATGGATAACCCCTTGGGAAGGAGATACATTAATGACATTTATAAATGAAAAATTTAGTGACATATCGAAAGTTTTTCCAAAAAGAGAACAAATCTTCAAAGTTCGTTCAATTGATTCAATGTCAATGAAGCTTAAAAGAAGAGTTGCAAGTTGGCACGAATGTATCCAAAGGAATCTTGAGATTTCTCACAGATCAAAAGAGAAAATGAGAATAATAAAAGGTCCTCAAAATGATAAAGTAGTAGTGAAGACCGAAAAGGAAGTGAAAGGCCCATTGAATGTAGAAGATAAGTAGCTAAATTCAATTTAATATTGGTATAGAAGATAGGGGGTTTCAACTCATTGGAAGTATGAGAGATCATTACATTTTATGAGGTAACTCCAATCATAAAAGTGGATGAGTCATGAAGTGTTCCTACTATAGGTTTATGGGCAATTGGCAGCAAGTGCAGTGGGTAGTTCCAACAATAAGCAAGTGTGGGTGGGAAGTAGTAAGAAGGCGAAGAAGTAGTAGGTGGTGTAGGCTTTAGGGCCATGCAAGTAGGCAATCAGGCAAACGATAGTGGACACAAGTGATGAGTAGGTGTACCGGGTTTGGTGGTGGAAGTGAGCACTATGGATAAAAGAGCGTAAACAAGAGCAGGCACATGCACTGAAAAAAAATAGGCACACCTACAGAACTAGGATCTGATCGAGAATAAGTTAAATGATAGAGATAACTAGAGCTAACTAGGCTGTAATAGAATGTTAGTGGAGAAAATTAGTGTGTATTATTCATGTGATAAAATAAAAATAAAAAAAGAACAAATTGTCATTGTGTGCATTCAAATACTCTACACCACTCTTCAAATATAAAAAACTTCCTAATTTAATAGAATTCTACAACAAAAACAGGATTTCAAGAGATCTTAGCATGAAGATAGGGTTGGCAGTGGTTATAAGCTAAGGCAAACTGTTAATCAATGTTTATAAAATTCAAAATTATCATCTCCTTTCTATAAAAACACCAAATTACAAGAAGAGTTATATAAATTTCCAAAATAAAAATGACATGTTAGCTATCAAAGTGGTAGTTAGCGTGATGCTATTGATTTAAATGTAAATTTATTTACAAGTGTAGCATTAATCAACACAAAAATAATGTATTTATAGGTCAATAAAATTTAAGCTCAATTTGTAATTTGGTGAAGGGATGTGCTTAAATTTACCTAAAGAAAGCCATATTTAAGCTAAGCTTTCTCAAAAATCTCTCAATCTCTCACCTTATTAAATAAGTTAATTACTAATTAGTTAGTAATCACTAATTAAGTTGTCTTGAGCAGAATTGCATTATTATTATTATTATTATTACTGTTATTATATAATTTAGTATATAATGGATACATTATTAGAGGTTAAATTATCAGATTGTTGAAAATTAAAATAAATAATATGCTATGAAACTATAATTCAACCGCTAAAAAGTTAAATAACAGCATAATTATGGATCAATTATATATTCAGTTTTGTTACTAATTAATTATTTAGGATTAGATTTTAAAATTGAACATGTGAAAAATGTTCTAGAACTCTAAAACTCTTAATAGATAAAATCAGTATAAAATGCCCTAAATATTAAAAACAGCCTGTTCAAATTAGCCTTTTTACCACAAAAATATAAAGGATTAATTATGATTATATTTAGCTATCAAAGAATTAACTAAGATCAAATCTTAAGCCTCTAATATTCTTTCTTAATTTAGAATAAGCTAATCCCACTTAACAAAAAAATAGTCTTTGAATACCAGCTTACTCTAATCCCAGGGAATAAGACTTTTTAGGTGGTTCCAATTGGCACACTACTAAACAAGAAATGGAAGCAAATTAACATTTAGGACACGTTTGGGGTGGCCAAATTTTATTATAAAAATAGTTGAATAGCTGCTGTGGGGAGAGATGTTGTGAAAAAAGCACCTTTTAAAAAGCTACTATGAAAATTACAAATATTTTCCTCAAAAAACCGTACAAGTTTCTAACATATTTGGTTGAAAAAAATAATCCAGCACTACATAATTTATTAAAAGTAGCAGTAGCTGGTAGCTAAATGAAATTATAGCAGCAGCCTAGAAGGTAAAGTAGTAGAAAAGCTACCTCAACCAAACCCTTAATGTCCCACTAAGAAAAGAATACAAGATGCTGCAATATAAATTTCACTACAAAGGGTCAACATGGAAAGTAACTTACCTTATGCGCACGTTGAAGAATAGATTCCACTTCAAGTTCCAGCATTTTCTTCACCTCCACAAAACGAGGAACACAATCAGCGCCCAAGCAATCTGCTGCCTCTTGAACCTACTAACATAACTGCCAGAGTTGAATTAAATGAAGATTTTTTTAATGTATAAACTATATTCTCATATAGTTAACCCACAAGTACATCTTTTTATAAAGGTAACAACTATTTACCTCACGTATGGCTGTTGCAGTGTCAGCAGAGGCAATCCTTGGACTACACACTAAACAATTCACCTTCAAGTCCAGAAGTAATTCTGCAGTTTTTTGAGACTGCAGTTACAATTAAGATGTTTAGACATCAATACATAAATGAAAACAAGGTCCAAATAATTTCACTATTGTTTGACAAACAAAATACCTGTATAATCCCAAGCATGTTTAAGGGCTCATACACGAAATCTGAATAAGCAGCCTAGAAACAAGAGAAAAGTAACATATTAAATATTTAAAAGATGTGTTACTGGAACATAGCACTGAGCAAGAAAAATGAAGAAGGTTGCGGATTCCATCTACAGACAGACCCATACTTCACTAGTGCCTTAAGCTAACGATTCAGAGTATAAGAAACAGACATTTATCTTCCCAGGATCCATAAAATCTTGAAGTCTTAAAACACACAATATTACATAATAAAATAGACTTGTTACTTATATCATAGATCAACACATATTCTCATGTTTTATGTCAACTGCCTCATTCATCAGTATGCTGGTTAGTGGTCAACTCTGCCAGACATTGCAACCTTTAATTGGTGGAATAGTCGCATTTTTAAAAGCTTTGATATGAGCTGTTCATTCAATTGATAAAATTGCATCAAATCCTTCTTAATATATAAGGCTGTCAGAGCCGAAAAAAAAAAACTGCTACAAATAAGATACCATCTGTAGGACGGAATGGATTAAGTACCGATCATTCTAGTGAAAACTAAGCATGTTACACAAATTAGAATAAGGAACCCAACAAGCAGTCTAAAATAACATTAGCTTGGATAAAAGCATACTTCTATTGGATTGTCTTAAGTGCTTATCGTACTTCATTACTCTGTGTAGCTCCATGGCACACTAAAATAAGCCGCGCATTTGTTTTCCTTCCAGCAGAACTTCCAAAAGTAACAGGAGAATTTGGTGTCTGCAGCAAGAGTCAAGCAAAAGAAAATTTATGACAGTATCACTATTATAACAGAAAATAATAAATGTTTAGTGTAAATAGGAGCTTAACACCCTATTAGAAGTACTGGGAGCATCCATATACGTTCAGTATAATTCTGTTGTGCAGAATCCAGGTCGATATGGTCGCCTAAAATCCAAAATTCTCCTAGATGCTTACCCAAACAAAGTCAAATGCTAAAAAAATTGATATATTACTAAGTAAACTTATTTTAATTATGAGTTCTTTTAAGAGTAGTCATTATGATCGTCAATTTAAACTACACCAAGAAAATTAAAGAAATTCCAGCATCCAATTAATGTAATTCCAAATTATTAAATCGTGCTAAATTGGTTCTTTAAAAAAAGTGGCGGGGACGCCTACTCAATAAGGAAAAGATGCAGAAATTCCTGCGGCGAAAGTAGTGTTCAGCTGCCCGTCAAGGTTTTTCTTCCTCCTTAGGAGTCGGCCAGTCCTCTTGGGCCACTCCTAATTATACTATTATTATATATTTGCTTTAGTAAGAGGCTAAGCTAAGTTTTGTTGTGATTTTTTTTTTTTTTTTGGGACAGCCAATAGTGTTATCGTAACCCGTCCCGGAACTTGGAATTAACCAGGGCAAGATCAGACAGTTTGACAATGAAAATCAATTTTCTGCTATCATATTTCTATTACTAAAAGTTTAATATTCAAATATTCATAAAATGATCACTAAAAAAAAATTAAATAAAAATACAAAAATTTGTACTTTTATGTTTGTCGTTCTTGCCTCCTATACACATTTGCTTATATTTTATTTGTCTTGTTCAAAAGCTTGAAATCTAAAAAAAAATATTTAAACATAATGAGTTATCTAAAAATAACCCAGGAGTAATCATATTTATAAACTATAGCAAACCAAGAAAAAGAAAATAATATGCATACTAGTCTTTCATATTTCTATAAGAAATCTTATAATATGGACTTTCATATTTCTATAAGAAATCCTTGAATATATCAATGCTTGTATCAATAATCTTTACTTAATGAAAAATATTATAAATTTTATATGCATTTATTTTAACTTTAATTGTACTTTATATTTTTTATATAAATTTTTTTCTATTTGAGAATCACCGTTAAAAATTACATAATACATCAACGACTAATATTATCCCGTCTGCACAGCGGTTAGCGATCTAAACATTATAATTATCTAAGGTAGAAAATTCATTACTTGCCCCTGACGGATATTCTCTCATCGACACAATGGTTAGTGATCTAAACATCACAATTGTCTGAGATGAAAATATTCTTACCTGCACCTGACCGATATTCTCTCATCGGCATAGTGGTTAGCGATCTAAACATCATAATCTCATTCATATCTCTTATATCATGCACATCTTTGCCTATCATGCTTATCATGCATATTTTTCATGTCTAACAATATGAAGGATCTAATTAAACCAAAGCATGCATGGAGCAAACATATATTTTGAAATAGAGAAGATTATTGAAATTTAAAAATATAATAACCTCGGTTGCCACGTTAGATTCTTAATATTTAGTAACTAGTTGGACGTCAAAATAACATTTACGTTGATATTAATAACCTGAAGTACGAAAAATTTCCGTATGTTTTCCACGAACTCACCGCCTCAAGTAAACAACATGAAATTTCTAAATATCTTAGGATTTAATAATATATTCGCTCATAAAGTAATTTAACCCAAAACAAAACTAATTTATCAAAACAGATCTCAAACCTTGTCTTCGCTACGACTACTGGAAATGAAAAAGATACATGATTCTTTGCATATTAAAATGAAAGCGTGAGGAAATAAAGAAATGTCTTAAATATCGCTAATGTGGGTTTCGTACCTTTCATTTTCTCGTTGAAACCTCACGACTTACAACTTTGTTGTCGTGCGTCTGCGCTCTGCTCACAACCTACGCTAAAGTAGTCGAGCAGCGGACCTTNCCCACCCCCACCAAATAATTTAATCAACTCAACATCTTATAAATTTTATATCTCGCATTCCATTCACAACTTACATCTAGTGTTGTATATTGAATTGATCAATTTAACGCTTAGAATATTATAAAATTGTTTCGGTTGAAATCTAAGGAGTGTGAAATTTGGGCTACATTTTTAGTAGTTAAAATTTTTACTCTATTTCACAAAATTGGTTATTAAAGGTGTCTTTGTTTCTCCCTTCAAGGGTTGTATTCAAGATTCGAGTGGTGCTCCGCTTATAACTCGCTCCCGATGTAGTGTTTATCCTTCCCCAACTCCTCTAAATTCCCCTCGCTTTGCTGCCACGCATCCCTATTTTGTTTCAGTCGCCAAAAACAACCATTCTTACTTGTTTTTCTGCAGCTCTGACTGACATTGTCGCCTTCCCCTCCCTCGTCTTCGTTGTTGCTGCTATTCTCAGCCTCCAGCTTCCCTGTTATCGCTATCCCGCCCCTCCACCTTCCCTGCTATTGCTGTCCCGCCCCTCCACCTTCGTTGTCGCAGCCCCGCAAATCCTTTCCTTTATTGTTTTATCACTGTCCCGCCCCTACACCTTCGTTGTCGCAACCCCGCAAATCCTTTCCTTTGTTGTTACCACTATCCAATTGTCTGACATCATTGCAACAACATTGTTAACTCCTTCCCTTGTTATTTTACCATTGTTCAGTCGTCTGGCATCGCTACCGCAACCCTGCAACTCCTTCCCTTTGTTGTTTTACCATTGTTCCAACCTCTCAAAACCCCTATTGCCCCTCATCCACCTCTCATAAACCTTACATGCTAAAATTACCATCCTCCAACACCACATTTTACCCATTCCAACCATCCAATACCATTTCCAGCCGACCTAGCCGACCTCCACCACCCCTGGATCGACCTTTATTTGAGTTTGTGTATCGATTACATTGTTATTTCACATTTCAGTGTGTTGGTTATAATCTTTTATTTGCTTTTAGTAATAATATTTTAGTTTTCGGTTATTGTTTGAATTAACTTCGATATCATTTAATATGAGAACTAGTCTAACCTATTTTTATTCTATGGTTGCCAAATCAGCCCCCATTCCCCCTAGAAAATTTTTGCCACCCTTTTTCCACTCAAGTCATCCCTACACACCCTTCCAACACTCCAACCCTAAACCCTAGCCACGCCACCGAGGAGATGATTGTCAAAGACCTGAATAGGAGGGAATGCCACAACATCGTTCATAAGAAATCCACAAAGAGATGTTCAGAAACCATATATAGAAGGGTCAACCCGTGGCCACAACAATGACTTGCCAAGTCGAAAAATGCAATGCATCCCTTCCATCCAACAGATTCCAAAGATGAAGAACCCCTATCCCAAAGAGTTGGCCTGAAATTTTAGAGGAGCCTAGATCTTGAAGTATAAGGTGAATTTATCATATTTTGATGACCGTTTGGATCTGGACATGGTCATTGAGCGGCTCCGAACATTGAATGTGTTTTTGAATACCAAAAAGTCTCACCAAACATAAGAGTGAAACTAGTCACCAACAAATTAAAGAAGGGCACATTTCAGTGGTGAGAGAACTTGAAGATTCTTCGACAATGAAAAAAGAAAAGTAAAATCACTACATATGAAATGAGAAATGTAGCACTGGTACCTACTAGTTCATTACAGACTTCATATCCTAGCTTCAAAAGAAAAGAGAAAATATCACCCGGATGACCGTCACATACAAAATTTAACCACAAATTCTTTCAGCTAGAGTACCCAGAGAAACATCTAAGCTGACCTCGTCTGAGAAAATCTTAGTTAAGAGTGAAGAACGGGTGAAACCAATCAACATTCTCAATTTTGTCCCAGCCAAGAAGTGCGTCAAGTGCCACAATTTTAGGCATATTGAATAAAATTGCACAACTGAAAAATGATCTCTTTCACTGATCAAAAAACAGTAAAAGAAATAAATAGTGATCCAAGGGAAGATGAAGATTTCATATATGATTATCAATTTCCAGCTAACAAGGATGAGACATCAGCAGTTCCATTTAACCCCATGAGAGCGACTCCAACAGAATTAAGTAGTTTTTCTAGAAAGGAGTGAGTCTAAGGCAATAAGTGTTCATGTAGGGTATGAGATTGTGGTGCCTCAAACTATCTTTTCGCAAGCATTGAGAGGAGCATCAACAGAACTGGCATCGGATGTCCAAAAAGGCCACAAGACACAGGGTGACCTCAGATAAGAGGATTTTAGAATTTTTCAAATATATATATATATATGTATATGTATCCTACCTCCTGAGTTGTCCCTACTAAGAGAGATCCAACATATCAAAGATGAGAAGCTTTTGAGCTACTTCTGGAAGACTATATGGAGTCATTTAGATAAAAAAATCAGTTCATCAATGTACCCGCGAACACATGGTTAGACAAGAGGAATGAACTACATTGTTGGAAATCTTACTTAGATTTTTGTGAATATGAACATCCTATAGTGGCATCCAGATCCTTTTAGAGAAGAAGAAGAAGCATCTCATGAGGGGTAAACACTGAAAGTGATCCATCATGCCNATATATATATATATATATATCATAACTCCTGAGTTGCCCCTACGAAGAGAGATCCAACATATTAAAGATGAGAAGCTTTTGAGCTACTTCTGAAAAACTATTGTCGGTCAACTTTTTGATTATTTAAAAATATGAATATGGAAATAATTTTTGAAATTTAATTTAAATATAATAGATATATCTTTTTAGTTTCGAAAGTAGTATATTTTAATTTTTGAAAAGAAATGAGACCAAATGGATCTCATTCGTCCAATAGTTTGCATAATTGTGTCCGATATCGCGAATGTTACACCCTCCCGAAAGATTAGTGCATACCCCGGCGATATACTCAATCCTGAAAACTAAAAGATTTGTGACTTTTATTTGGTCTGCAAACTTTTTATGTATGACCGACAAGTTCTCATATCTAATACAAAGATTAAATAAGATTTATTTTACCCGGGTTCCAAGTTCCCTAAAGAGGCAAGTCCCCATGATTAATTACATCTCAAATGACGGGAATCGCTTGAGAAAACCCTCGATGATGATCAGAGGTATTAGTCTTCAAAAATCCAAAGTTTAGGTTTTCACGGTAGGACATGGAAAGACAAATGGGAATGGCTCAAATATGAACAATTATTTTTTTTAGGAGTCCAAAGGAAGAAAAAAGTAGGGGACGTCATTGATCATGAGAAGAAAACCTCAATAACTTCCCAAACTATTCTACTGTGTGGCTATGTTTTAGAGAGGATATTATTTGAATGTTTAATCCTGTTAATTTTATTATTTGGGACTTACACATGCATAATAACTGGTTATGCAAATAGCCCACAGAGATAAAAGATTTTACGTCGTTCTAGATGACAACCTCGGAACCTAAGGCGAATTAGGACTTACGCTGCACAACATAGTTGTACAGGAGCCTAAAGAGGGTGTGAGGATTTACGTCGTGTTGGGTAAACTACCTCGAAGTCCTATGGGTTGTTATTTAGACTAGGAAAGAGATTGCTGAAGAATATCCACTTGCTTCTCAGTCTGAGTTCCTCGTCATGTTGCCTACGAATTTACCTCTAAACCTTCTGTCGTCGGGTTAGCTCCAGGGTTTAAGTGTTTGAGATTAGTGATTTACGTTTCATAATTTTGGTGTCAATGTTTGATTTTGCTTTGTTTCATTTTTTTTTTCAGTTTTGGTTTTGCATGCAGAATAAGCAAATTGTAGGTAAATAAAAGGTACTTGAAAGGTAAAACACAGTAAAATAACATGTTATAAATAAACTGTAAAAGAATACTTGGGCATCTATTACTGTTGAGAGCATAGTATGATTTGCAGCAGATTTAAATAAACTTGCAAGAAGATTAAACAATGCGAGAAAACCCAGCACGAAAGACAGAAAAAAAACGAGTCGTAAAAATCACGAGCAAAAGAAGCCCTTAGCCGCATATGAAAGATCAAGACTAGGTGTAAGACAATGGTAAAAGTGGGGGCTCAGAGCTGGACAGTGTGCTTCCTGATTTTGAACAAGAGTTATCAGCACGACAATCTCATAAGGCAGTTCTTAACCTCAATCCAAGTGACTAACCGCGCACCTTTATAAATTTTCATAGAAAAATTCTTTGATTTTCATGCAAAAGTTGTTATTTAAGTTTTTTTTTTATGCAGAGTTTCTTTTAACATGCAAAAGAAATTCTTATTTTATTTTTGTAAATATTTTGTAAAGTCGTATAGTCCACAAGCTAGTTACTCTAATCGTGCTAGAACTACTGACAACCTAAGAGTGTCAGGGGCAACGATCTCATCAAGAATCGGCGAATAGTATCATGGATTTTTTCCTCCCCTATTGAAGATCCTTGATGTAGGAGATATTATCCTAATAATCTCACTTCGTATCCCTCGTTTAAGCACACATAAGCAATGTCGTCATTGCCCTCGCCACCTAAACTCTAGACTTATCCTAGCCCGATGATCCATATGTGGCGTTAACAAATTTTCCCGATTATCAAAAGAATTTGAGTATAATATCCAAGCTCAAATCCCGGTGCACTGGGTTTCACTGTAGGTTAAGTCATTGCGGGAATTTCACTGTTGATTTAATTAAGAAAGCATGCACTACGCATCGGTGCATCCTTATGTCTAGTGTCTTAATCAGTTTGCGAATCAGTGCATCTTTATGTCTAGTATCTTAATCAGTTTGTGAATCAGGGTCAAGTGTCAAGTTTCATTATTTATTTGAAAATTAAGTGGATGAAAGCTCACCTAGGGTGTGCTCATAAAATCTAGGAAGCCTACACTGAAAAATATGTGGATGAACTCTCCCCTAGGGTGTGTTCCAAAAATCTAGGAAGTCTATACTGAAAAATAGGTAAATGGGCTCTCACCTAAGGTGTGCTCCTAAAATCTAGGAGGGTTGCACTAAGAATTAGGTAGATGAGCTCTCACATAGGATGTACTCTAAAATTTAGGAAGTCTACAATTTAACTTGTGCTTAAAGTGATTCAAGGTATTCTACTCTCAATTAAGTGTTTTTTTTAACTAATCCTCAAATTTCTAAGTGTCTTCCAAATAATTAAATTAGAAACTCCCACTTTTCGACTTCACCATTTAAAAATAAATAAAACAAAAGAAGAAGGGGGTCGGCCCACTTCCAACACTAGTAAAGCCGAAAAGGGGGAAAATAATAAGTGAATCGACCTAAAAGTGTTGAAACAATAATCAAGTGAAACCCAACGCAGTATATATAGCTTTCCAAATCCAGCCCCAAAATGATAGACAAAGCTCTTCAAATCTAGCCCCCAAAACAGTAAATAGAGTTATCAAAATCCAGCCCCGAAACAGTAAATAGAATTATCAAACTCAACCCCAAAAAAGTAGACAAAACTCTTAAAATCAGCTCTGAAACAGTGCCAAAATGGTGCACAAACTGTGTTAAAACCATGCCAAAACTAGCCCACAAAATGCCCCAAACAACATAACTATGTTCCAAATAATACCAAATAGCTCTAACAACACCCCAAAAGCTCTCACAGCATTTTAAACACCTCCAAACGGTAATTTACAACACTTGAAAGCTACCTACAGCAGCCCAAACTACAATTTCAGCATCCAAACAACTCTCACAACCTTCCAAAATATCTCATAGCACTCTAAGGGCTCTCACAGCATTTTTAACACCTCCAAATAGGAATTTACAGCACTTGTAAGCTACCTACAGCAGCCCAAACCTCAATTTCAGCACCCAAACATTAATTCCAAGTTTCCTACAGCACCCAAACGTTAATCACAGCACTTGTAAGCTACCTCAAGCAGTTCAAACTACAAATTCAGCACCCAAACATTAATTCCAAGTTTCCTACAGCACCCAAACGTTAATTCCAAGTTTCCTACAGCACCCAAACGTTAATTCCAGCACTTGTAAGCTACCTCAAGCGGCTCAAACTACAATTTCAGCACCCAAACATTAATTCCAAGTTTCCTACAGCACCCAAACGTTAATTCCAGCACTTGTAAGCTACCTCAAGCGGCTCAAACTACAATTTCAGCACCCAATAGCACTCTAAAACACTCCAAATCAGCATTTCTAAAACCTTCAAACCATACACATATAAACCCAAGACAACACTTTCAAAACAGCTCTCAAATCAGCCCCTTTTAAAAGCTTCAAACAACATTTTAAAACAACAAGTAAAATCCCCAAATAACAGTAAGACCAAATCAGAAGTTGCAGTTGAATCCCTAAGAAAAAAAAAAGAGTTCACCTTCACTTTCAAAGGGTAACCATAGGCAATGATTATTAGCTTCCTTTCCATTAACAGAACTGGATTAAAGCATGACTTGCCCATCCTTCATAGTTTTCAAAGCTATGAATCTCTTTTTGTTCACAGCGGGACAAATTCCAGTAAAAGGGAAGCATCCTTGAGCAGAAAATAAAATTGCCGATACGAAAATAGCTTCCCACATGTATAGGTTTCTCTTTACAGACTCAATATACGGCTTAAACATCCCTCGCCACAACTCAAAATTCCATCTGGAGGCAGCTTACAATGGCAAGCCCAACATACACCTCTCCATCAAAATATGCATCACCCGCTTTAAAAAATTAAAAAAAAAAAAAACAGAATGGCAATAAGAGTCCCAATTATAATATATTGAACAACACCAATTTTGATAATCAGGTAAAGCCATTCATCCAATCTCCAGGGTTCTTTTTAAAAAATAATAATAATAATAATTCTTTCGGAAGGGTTGTTTCAATATAAGGAATAAGTGTAGATAAGTGATAAAACATGCTCATCCAGTAAAAGACATTGGGAGAAATCGTTTCTTCTCATGCACCTTTAATCAAAGTCCAAGATTTGAAATGTCTAAGTTTAGGAAATAGAAATGAAACATTTTCAGTGACAGGTATATCAAGTTTTCCCCATGCATACGTTTTATTTATTTTTTTATAAAGGATCCAAAGTATTGCAAGCATCGAACCTTTTAGATTTTCACAAAAAAAAAATCAAAATAACTTCCAGGTCCTCCAAAAGGCCATTGTATTCTCAGATTTTTCAAAAAAGAACATCAAGATTTTCAGATTTTCGTAGGTAAAATAATAAAAATGACTTTCAGATTTCTCCAAAAAGGTCATTGCATTCTCAGATTTTTAAAAAAAAAGCACCATGATAAGCATCTTGAACCATTCAAAAGCCAAGCAGATAAATCACATCTCAGAGCATAAGAGAAGAAGGTTCCTCTTAATTAAATCAAGAGCACATGAACACCTATTATTGCATGAGGAAAGTCACGAATAAATTAAAGAAGAAAGCAGTAAGATTCTTACTTCCAAATGCTGAAGAACAAAGAAGAAGAGAAAAAGGGCTTTGGACTTATCAGGAGGCGTGAGCGAGGAATGGCAGCGTCGAGGGCTAAGGTCGTTTGGTGTAAGAGAGTGTCGGTGCAGAGGAGTCGATCGTGAGAAGGAGGAGGTGAGGATGAAGCAGATGAGTGATTCTGGTGCTGAGGGAAGAAGCGAGGGCTTCGACGTGGGAGGCGGGATCGAGCAGGCGAGTGGGTTTCTTCGGCGCAGGGAGGAGGCGAGCAGGCGAGTGCGGGAGAGGGTCTCAAGCGTAACTTCTTCTACGCAAGGAAAAGGGATGTGTGATTGAGCAGAGAGCGGGAGGACGAAGGAGCTAATCGCACGAGAGAAAAAAAAATAGACGGGAGCGGGAGCGAGCGGAGCGGAGGATGATCGAATGAATCCTTTTGTCTTNGGAGCGGGAGCGAGCGGAGCGGAGGATGATCAAATGAGGAATCCTTGTCCGAAGGCCAATTACTATAGCCAACCGAAGATTTGGGGGGGAGCCGTTACGTGAAAGCTTTGGCGGGGAATTGAATGGTTTCCTTGCGCAGATGAGACTTAATTGGAAAAGAATTATTTCTTCATTAAATCTTATTATTATGGGATTAATGATATATTTGAATTTTAAAATTTGAAATTTGAAATTTGTGAGCTGAAATAATTAGCCCGGGCTTAGCCCATATCTAGCCCAAGTCAAACTCGAAATGAACCTGGGTTGAGCCCAGGCCCATGCCCGCTATAAAAAAAAATGTGCATTGATTTCCGTGCTGTTTATGCGTGCGCATAACCCTACCAATACGGGTGTCCTTCCCGATTAAAGTTGACGTTCCGGACGTGTCAATGTGGTACGTTTCGTCATACAAGGTCGTCCGGACAAATTCGTCGGTGGGCAAGTCAATTCAAGTCAAAGTCGTGTGTGGTGCAGTGAGTACGTGAATTGTGGCGTTCGTGAGTATTTGAGTCACAAAGGATTCACCTAAGGTCGTTTGATCCTATAAGAACTTATTTTCGGGTCCTCTACATGTTGGTCATTAACTTTTGCAACTAGAAGTTGAGTGCTTGGAACCACTCATGCGAGTTCTTCACAAAAATGAGTCAAGAAGTGGTTCGAAGCTCTACGGGAGGTGGGCTTTATTACTAGTCCACTAGGATGGTCAACAAGGGACTCTTAAGACTACATTTTGAGTTCTGGGTATAGGAAACTAAGACCTCACTAAAAAAGAGTTCAACAACTATATGGAGTCATTTAAATAAAAAAATTAGTTCAGCAATGTACCCGCGAACACATGTTTAAACAAGAGGAATGAACTCCATTGTTGGAAAACTTACTCAAATTTTTGTGAATATGAACATCCTATAGTGAGATCCAGATCTTTCTGGAGAAGAAGAAGAAACATCTCATGAGGGGTAAACACTGAAAGTGATCCATCATGCCCCAAATGTCATTCCAGAGTTAGTTCCCCCAAACGAATTTGTTTATCGGATGTGCCCTGTCGAGTACGAAGAGTACATGAGACAAATTACAGATTTAATAGCTCGGGAGTTACTTTAAGAAAATCTACCTCGATATCCAGCGCCGGCTCAGGTTGTGTCAAAAGAGGATGGATAATTATTCTATGAAGATGTACTTTAGAAAGACAACGCCTATAAGATTGATTTACCCGGAGCATAAAATATTTTTGTCACCTTCAACATGGCTGACCTAACGTCATACTATGAGGCGATAAAAGCTTTGACGGATGATGTTGAAACTCCCCAACCCCTAGAGATTGACGGGGGTGTCTCCCTCATACGGAACAGACACGGAAAGTCTCGTGACAAAAGTAGCATGTCGTTGCTTCCCTGGGCCAAATTGGTCCAAATTTTTCTTTCTTCGGAGGAGTCGGTCGATCCTCCTGGACCACTCCTAGTAATCTTATTATTATATATTTTCTTTCGTAAGAGTCTAAGGTTAGTTTTGTCATGAATTTTGTTCAGGATAGAGACCAACAGCTTCGTTTCTCCCTCAGAGGGTTGTATCCAATGGTCGAGTGATGCTAAGTGCTCCGACTATATCTCGCTCCTGAGGTGGTGTTTATCTTTCCTCAACTCCTTTGTATCTCCTCAGTTTTCTACAAGGCATCCCTCTTTTGTTTTGGCCTCCTAAAACAGTGTTCTTGGTTGTTCCTTTGTGGTTTCAACCGTCATCGTTGCCTTCCCTTCCTCTTCATTGCCATCATTGTCCTCGGATCCACACTTCACTGCCATCGTTGTCCCAACCCTCCGCCTTCACTGTCGCATCACTGCAAATCCTTACCTTTGTTGTTTTACCACTGTCCAATTGTCTGACATCATTTTCACAGCCATGCAACTCCTTCCCTTGTTGTTTTACAACTGTCCAGCCATTCGGCATTGCTGTCGTAGCCCCTTAACTCCTTCCCTTTGTCGTTTTTTTGTTGTTCCAGCCGCCCACTAGCTCTATGGCCCCTCATCCACCTCCCAAAAACCTTACCTGTTGAAACCTCCACCCTCTAACACCCCATTCTATCCATTCCATCTACCTATCATAACTTCTAGCCTAACTGGACAACCTCCACCACCCTCTGGATTGACCTCTATTTGAGTTCGTGTGTTGGTTTTGTTATTATTTTTCATTTCAGTGCCTTGACTGTAATATCTTATTTACTTCCGGTAATAATATTTTGGTTTTCCGTTGTAGTTTGGGTTTTCTTCGGTATCAAAAAAGTAATTAAACTATATAAGTTTGTAGCTCATATAGCCTAGGATGATCTAGTCTACCATACTATATGTTTCATATTCATCATCATCATCTATGCTTGGTTCTACATTACGGGATTTAATTTTACCAATATCTCCTAAGATTGATCCTCTTCATTCTCAACGTTTACTATTTTGTAGCTAGAAGCTCCTCTGCATACTTGTTTCCTATAAGGCATGCGCTTCTCTAGCTCTTGATGTTTTTTCCACAAATTATCATTGAAATGGGGATCACATTGTAAGTCATAAACGATAAAACGATTAGAAAGGATAGAAAAACAATTTCTAACATTTGATCCAGCACATAGAGACTCTAAAATCCATTTCTCATCAATAAGAACACAATCAAGAACTCCATAAACCATTTCCCATCAATCGGAAGACCAGAGCCTTAGAATTTCACCATAATATACTCATGCAAAGAGCCCAAACAACGATTGACGAGAAAGAAGGAAGGTTATAATGAAATTTTTTGCCAGTAAAAATCACCAAACTATAATAAACCACATAAGCAACATAGTGCGCAAACCTGGTTTAAACGATTAAGTCTTATATGGGGAGATTCACCTCCCATTCTTGGTGCAAAATCCAAGACACTTACACCACAGTTGCTTTGTAAGAGAATTCTGAAGTATTTTGGTCCTAATCCTACACAGACATGCAGAAAAAAAAAAGTGAGATCCATCAGAAGATCATAATCAGCTTGCTGTAGACAATGTCAAAAGAAATTACCAATCGCAGTGGCAACAAGAGCTTGATTGACAGCATTGTGTGCAACTACTAACACAGACCTTCCTTCATGTGCCAAAATTTTGTTCCAGCAGCTCTCAGCTCGGTCCCAGAGTTCCCTCACAGGATAATGTCCATCAATTTGAAAGTTAGCAGCATCTTGCTGCCATTGACGATATGCACCACCAAACTTCTCTTTTCCTTCATGCTTTAAGAGGCCCTAACGAGGATAGATATGGAAAAAGTATTAGTGCAATTGGAGAAATAACCTTTACTATAAGAATGTTGTTTATTAGAGATTGTTTGGTCGACAGCAAAAAGAGTGCACTGCATTCCTTTAGCAATAGTTTTAAAAATCCCGGTAGTTGATGGGGAAAAAAATAAATGCAATGTAAAATTACAAATATATTTGCAATTTATTCTCTAGTTCAATTTCAATGTATTTGAAACTTGCTAGATTTGGACAAATTCCAAACACAATACTTTATGTAAAGTGTTGCCCATCGCCACTAGACCTAGAAATTGGGCTGGCGGCCAACGGGCCCGCCATAAGCCCACCTAGAATGGGCGGGCTTGACTATGAAAAAAATAAAATTTTGCGGGCCCAACAGGGCTCGAGTCCGCTTTGACTTAATCAAAAGCCCGAATGAGTCTGACCCGTGGCAAGTCTGACCCGTGGCAAGCCTGGCCCGCCCATTGGCTTTGTATCATAAATATATTTCGTCATTGCAAGCTTTTGAGACGATTAATTTCCTCGTACTTTCTCTTCTTCTAAAATCATAACTTTTAATTTTTATACTAATACCAACCAACTCTTTTAATATCACATAAAAATTATCACTTATAATTTTCTTTATAATGAAATACAACTTCCATGCATATATAACATGACAAATATGTAAAAATTGAAGTATAGGTGTTAGATATGTAAATAAATAAAATATGATAAGTAGTATATAAGTAAATGTTTTTTTTTTTTTTTGCAGTATTTTACTCAACTATTTGTATTTACATATCAAGATATTCTCAGTTTAAAATTTTTCGTATTTCGTGTGTATACGTTTATTATTAAATTCATTTAAACGTATAAGAAAATTTTAAAACTCTTGTCGCCTTTCATGTTTTAAACATTCATATTACAAATTTTTTTAATATTTTAAATCAACAAAATGATTTGAGAGAAAATGTTAAAGATTTTATTATTTATTTATTTATTGTTATAAAAAATCACTTTTCTTTTGAGGCCCAATACCCAAGACTAATCCCCACCATCACACTCTGGTTGCCACCCGCAACCCATCAGTAGCTGCCTCCCACCACCACCAGCTACACATCGATTGTCGCTTGCATGACACTAGCTAGCCACCATCTCCCACGGCCGCCCCAATAGGCCGCTCACAGCGACGCCTACTGTAACGCCCAAATTTTGAGAAAACAAGTGAAGTTTGGCAAATTGGAAAATTATCCCAAATTTTACCTCTCCCACAATTCAATCAAAGTATTTTTATAAAAATCTACGTAGGAAATCGATCAATTCCCCGATAAGCACCATATGTTAATTATGAACAAAATGGGAGATTTAAAATTTGAAAGTTATGTTTTATTAAATTAATTAAACTCAATTAAATCTCTAAATTTCGCATGATCAATGCTCCCCACCAACCTTACGTCATTTTATTCCATTTGTTCGGTTGAACAGGGCTCCAGTGAACTTCGAATTACTTCCCCTCATCGATTCTCTCTCTCTCTCTCCATTACTGCAGCGACAACAGGCGAATTCCACAAGCCTCTGATCGATTGTTGTAGCGCAAAGAAGCTCGCTATCCTTGCGCACGACAAGGATGTGAGTGGAGATTCTGGGAGCCGCATTTCACGACAGAGAGCTCCGGAACGATTTTGAAAGATATGAAAATAATTTTAGTAATATTTGAGACATTCATGTCCTTCCTCACCCTTTCGTTTTGGCATTTACTTCATTTTTCATGCATTTTTCTTTTCTGGTACCCATCAAAGATACAATATTTCGAACTCTTGATATTTAGGCTAGAGCGAAATTCTGGGAACCATTGGAATTAGGGGGTGACAGACCGTTCAGGAACCATTGATATCAGGGGAGCTATTGGTAACTGCTATGTTGAGAGAAATTCAACTTTTATCGATAGTTTATATGGTCGTTGGAACAGAGTGATGACTCACAATAAAAGAAATGAAAATAGTTGAGGTTTATATATTTGCACGTGACATTACTATGAAATGACATTGTTACAATTACATACAATAAACAACTTATGAATATGCTTTTGATTATAGTTATGATTTCATGCTTACAAACTACATGTTTACACTCCAGTTTTGATTTTTGCACTACATGTTCTCTACCATACCAGCTTGTTATGATTTGTGTGTAGGCATGTATAGTGACATATGAGCATGCAAGTTATTTTCTTTTAGTGTATAAAAATCTTATGTTATTTTTGATTATTTCTCTAAGCTGGTTATTGCTTGGGCATGATCTGTACATTTTTACACTATATAATTTTGGGAGCTATACATACTTTTTAGGTGCGTATTTAATTTATGTTAGATTTAGTATCTCTGTATAGTTTATATATTCTGAGGTTATGATTTTCATATTTCCGAGTATGAATATGAATAAAGTATGAAATGAATATATCACATATAATGCGACAATTTAATTATACTAGTTCAGCACCCACTGGGTCCTGATTTTGCATGTCAAGACGAGAGTTGATGTTAATCTAGTTGAATTGTTCTCCTCTATCGCACCTATCCAACCATTAACAGAGAAGGTAGGGGGGATGTGACATACGCAGTGGCAGTCGCAACAACCTTCCATTTCACAGCCACAACCCTACGTCCGCTCATAAACTGTCTTCTCCCTCCGCCGCCACCAGTAATCAATCGCCACCCTCGAAGTAGTTGGCGCCTATCACCACCACTGGTGGGCATATTTACATTGATTTTGGTTTTCTTCAAACCAAATAAAAAAAAAGAATAAAGTCTTGTATTTCTTTTACATTAAACCAAACAAATCCAAAACATTCAAAAAATAATACATTCCTTTTACATTGATTTCTTTTTAAGCAAGCTAAATAAACCCTAAGTGATAGTATCACTTACCTGAAAAGAATATAGATCAATCTCCCTAAGGTCTGGCTCCTCTAACACTTTGTCCTTGCGAGAATCCCATATAATCTTAGCTGTTCTCTTGGATCGAATCAAGGGACTGAAAGGCAGAAGAAAAACAATATTCCATTAGAAACAGTTAATAACAAATAATGCAAAACGATTAAATCAAGCAACACATTGGTGTACATCCAGGCCTCACTGAAATAGATTTAGTTCTCTTTTTCATTCCATTAATTTCTTCATCTAATGTAGCACGGATGTACACTTTGATCTGTAACTAAAGTGACACTCATGGACCAAAATGCGGAGCGGTGAACCATACAAGTAGCATACATTAGAGAGCAAAAGCAGGATAGAACAATCATGTAATTGGAGCATGGACAGCAGTTACTGAAACCAGTAAGAGTATGGACCTTGACGGTAGATAGCTGGAGGATAAGTTGGAGATATCCAAGTTTTCCTTGCAATCTTAAATAAACAGTTTGTCTGCTTTTTTATTAGTTATATACTTTTGAATGCTAATCATATCGTACTAAACCAATAAATACATATTTCATAAGAAACCGAAAGGAAGATTTCTCACAATAGACTGCCAGAGATTCACATAAGATATTTGGATTAGAAAAATAATATCACATTTGAATTAATCAATCAAGGTATTGAATTGAAACCCATTTTTTCTCTTAAATCTATTCCTCCTTTCTAAGCAGTAGGGATCCCCCCATGCAAGGAGATGTCAGCAATTAAAGATTCGCAAATTAAGAGATCCACGCAATTGGGGTAGGGAGATGTTAAAAAAGTTAGTAGATCCATTCTATAAAGAAATAATAACTAGCTAGAAAGAAATAAATAAATCTACTTTGTTTATTGCAACAACTTATCTTGATTTTATATACGATGTAGTTCGCTTTCTTACGAGTGACTTCGTGCTTATATAAGGATGCTGATGTATATCACAAACTTGCAAAGTTATATTGACGATTGAAATTTTTTTATATGGACAAGAAGTAATTTCCTCTTCCATGAGAGATGCTCAAACAAACCACTGGAAACACCTAATTTGTTCGATACCTTCTTTTGTCATGATTTTTATCGATCTGATCTTCTGAGCAATCCCTCCTGGCTATACCTACATAAAATTTAACATTATAGAAATCATCCTAGTTACCTTCTCCACTCCAATTTCAGAGGATTGCTTATATCCAAAATTATATTAATGGCAAAACAAGCTTGTGAATTAATCATAATGCTTAATAATTGAGTTGTGATAAAATTATAGTGTTAATAAACAATTATACATTAAGGTTCTCAAAATTAAATCACTACCACAATACATTAAATCATAATAGGGTCGTTAAAGTATAAACTAGTTTATAATGTAATTACGATTATACTGCTAATTATACATTTTTTTTACTAGACAACATTATGACATGGTAATCATGACGGGTATAATCAATCATCCATTTCCTCTATTACGCAGATACTTGAGATATAAATGAGTTAGCATTAGTCGTTACATTACCTATATACTTACCATTAACAGTAATTGTTTGGTGATGTTTTGTGAAATCATTAATTGGTAACTATATGACAAAGAAAATGGAAAATGGAATTGCTTGAGTTTTATTCCATCTTTTGACAAATGTTTATACAACCCTAGCAAAATTATACAATAGAAATAATGCACAACCAACACATAAATATAATTATATAATTAATTATCATAAATCTGCACATGAATTGGTGAGGTGGCATTCACAAGCACGTGGATCAATAAGCTGATACACAAGGAGTCAATCTATCTATATCATGAAGATTATTTTTTGGGTGCACTAATTGATGAGATGGCATACATAAAGCTGATCCAGCTATAATTTGTAAAAATTAATTTCCGCTTAATCATATGCATATCTTCTCTCGAATTGATATTGATTGGTAATAAAGCATCAATTTGCTTACAATCAATTGTTTTGTCTGATCAATATATTTACAAATATGTTTGGAAATTTCAAATTTTATGGAGAAGGTGAAAAAAATAATATGAATATGAGTATCAAGAGATTCTCAAAATGAGTAACAATCAACTTTAATATGTTTGGTTCTCACATTATATACCGGATTAGTAACAATTTAGATGCCATTTTTATTATCAGAATGTAGAGAAGTGAAATTTTTTCAAGGAAAAATCAAATTCAGACAAAAGGTCCATGTAGCTGAACATGCTGCAGACATGACGTGATACTAGAATATGCAGTTGATCTAGTTATAAGTTTCTTTCTTACTTTCCAATGAGATAAAAACTCATCAACAAAAATGCACTACCGTGTGAATAATTGGCAAGTAAAGTGGTACTCTGCCCAATCTTAATCGCTACATCCCATCACCAACAAACAACAATCATGTGACATGAACAAAGCACAATTGGTATCCCAATAAGATATTGAATAATTCCACGACTGGCAACCAAATGTAAGTGACCAGGATTTTGTATAAATTGACTTAGGGTCTGTTTGAGGCAGCTGTAGCTTATTGAATAATTTGTTGATAAGATAATTAAAAATAATCTGTTGATAAGCTAGGTACGGTGGCTATTATAATTTTTTTATTTTTTTGGAAAAATCAGACCGCTGTCAAAAAGCTGTCACCGCACCTAGATAGGTGCGGTGTGAAAGCGCTGCTTTCAGCGTTTTCAAAACGCATAAGCTGTTGAAACGCAGTTTACCCAAATAATTCAGGTGCGCTTTCAAAATGCCACCGCACCAAATAAGTTGCCCCAAACGGACACTTAGTTATTAAACTTCAAATAAAATCATCGATCAATAGTTTAGACTGCTAACAATTATATCAGACGGGATTAGAGAGAAGATCGCCTTCCTAACTATAATACTTTATATTTACCTCTAATGGTGTATCCGTTGCTCAAGTATCCTAAGAACCCGTCGAAATAATCATAACTTGTTTTAGGTTGGTTTAGAAATACACCAAGGAAATTGACATATACCTCTAATTTAAGAAGTAAGGAATAGAAGATATAGAAGATAATTTGTTTAAGTTAAATTTTTATCAATAACGATGACACCATGAACATACGTTAGATTGGCTATTCTACTGGATGTCCTGTAGAGAAATAATGATGCATCATATTTTCTTTGTAAAAGAGAGAGAAATAGTATTGTACAAAGTTATCAAATCATGCACAAAGAGTCTGTTTCAAACCGTATAAGGAATGATTTAGTTTTCACGCTTCAATAAGAGAAAAAAAACAAGTACCATGTTGGGAACTTTCATGTAGATTTCTTCCTTGAGAAAGGAATATTTTACATTCATCCGACAACGTGGAAATTTTTGTGAAACAACAATCAAAATAATCATTCACGATATGGTCATTTTTGCTACAAAAGAAAATATTTTTCATAATCAATCCTATATTCTTGCTCATCATAAAAGCCAATCAATATTTTTTTACAGCAATCAACAGTACCACAAAAGTGGAGTTTGACTGAGTAAACCAATTTGTTCTCTATGCATTAAAACTTGGAGGATATTGAAGAATGTCTCATTCATAATTATCCTCAAGAACTTGAAGTTCTTCAGCCATAGCTTCTTTCAAACAATAATGTTTAATAGCCTATGAAAAAATTGAAGTAACAAGAATATAGGCCAATGTGGTGTAAAACCCACACCAATTTGGTGGATGAGAAATTTGGGAATACTATTCGAGAGCCATGATTGAAATCTCATTAGCAGATTCAGGTGTTGGATCAATTTGCAATGGTTGCAAATTGGTTTAGGTAGCAGATCAATAGGTGCTACCTCATATAAAGGATTCGACTTCAAAGCTATTGAAGTTAGAAAGTTTCTTTCAAGCACAAATTCATGTTTGAATCTTTCTAGTCTAAAATTTTGAAAATCAAAATTAGAAATAACATAAACTTTTGGCAGAGATTAAACATTAGTAGAGAATAAGAATTGTCGCTCAGATAATACAACATGACAGAATTTTGAAATCTTTTGGAGGCTGAATTGGAAAATTCATAGCTTTTGAGAGAAGTGCCATGGCCAATACGTGTGAATTTAATAAAATGAGCTAAAGCTTTTTGCCAAATATGTGAAAATCATATAGTCCAAATGTTTGTTAAAGAGTCATAACACAAAGAGAGTAAAACTTTAAAGTATGAGAGAGTAATTTATTAATTAGATAGACCATCTTGTCTAATGTTTCAACCCAAATTCTAAGTGAGATTGAGGATTCTGGTAATATAATTCAACCAATGCCAAGGAGATTATTTTTTCATTCTATAATGACATTTTTTTTAGTATCTAGAAGCATAATTTTTGACAAATAATTTCTTGTTTTCAACAAAATTGTGAATTTAAAGTGATATAGTCAACCATAGAATCAGATATCAATATTTTGATGTGACATGAAATTTGAGTTTCAAAAAAAGCAACAAATATTTGGAAGACATAAAATACTTCATATTCTCGACCAAGAAAAACAATCAAGGTGTATTTATAGTAATCACCAATGGAAAATATAAAATATTTATAATTTTCATGTGATATATAATAAGTGATACTTTTACAAATAGGGATTAAAATAAAATAATTTCTAGCACGATTCTCATGTGATGAGAAAAATAAAATTATGCTTCTTCCTAATTTACATGTTTAGCAATCAGGTGAAATGGGAAGAGTAAATTAATCTTTCTTTCATAAGAAAATAGAGAATTGAGTAATTTAAAATCTTTAAAAAAAAATAAGAACCAATCTTTTGCACCAAAGATCATTATTTTGTTTTATTTTATTAAAGTACAAGATAATGAAATCATCTTTGAAATTGACGAACACGAGGGACATAATTTTCTAACTTTAGGCCCTTCATGAGTATTTTCACTATCTAATGATCGTGCATAGATCAAGAGAAATTTGAAGTTTGCAGTTATTATCAATCAATTTTCTTAATGAGATGAGACTACTTGAGAGCATAAGAGATATGAGAATATCTTATACTGTATGATTAATATCTCCAATAGCTTTAATAGATAACTGTCTAACAATAGTAAATTGAATAGATGATGATCTATGATATGGTTATATATTACAAATATGACATAAAGTACCAATCATATAATTATAAGAACCAAAATATGCAAACTAGGATGAAGAGAATAGTGCATCTATAGCTTGAAATCCTAGAGTAGATAGGGCTTCAATTATCATCTATTGCACCATCTTGGAGTAATCTCCGATTTGTTCATGGATGCTAGACCATACTCTGATTAATAACACTTATGTAAATTTATTGTTGATTCTGCAAATGTTTTCAATATTCTAAACTGCATGTCCTAACATTTCCCGTTAGTTACTTTTTTTTTTCTTTAAATAATTTGCATCAACATGCCCATAACTCTTGCGAGTATAACATTGTATATGTTGCATGCCTGTTCCTCAATTCTTCCCTTGCACTCCATATGCACCAGTATTCTCATGCGCTTGATGTTGAAATATGATTTGAGTTGAGGGCTATTTCTCCTCAAGAAGTGCTACACTAAAGCACAAGTTTAACGATGAGTCAATGTCCATCAAGTCCTGATGCTTCATGTCCTACTTACATGAGCATTTAAGTTATCAAGAGTGTCCCATATTTGAATGTTGGATGGATTGCTTAATGGTCCTAGAATATAACTGCATATATATGTAGTCCTGGTATTTTCAAACAATCCTCACTGCTTATTAGTCCTTTCAAAAATAAAGATTTATTTTTTAGTCCTTTCATATCATCTTACTTTTCTTCCTTCAATCTGATTATTTTCTATCAGCAGATGGTTACAAAAAGATTACAATTGATTATTATCAGACATATGCCGAATCTCCTACTCTGGTTATTAAAAAAAATTGTCTTTTTATTGCCCGACATATGGTAATAATCAGATAGCTTCTAGCAATGACCAAATTTAGAGAGGAAGGATGAAAGTGGATATGAGTTGGGTCAAAAATAATAATTTAATAGAATTTTCTTTATCAAATTTAATTTGACTAAAAACAATACATGCAAATCAAAGAACTAAAAATAAATAATGGCAATACTTATAGAGCTTTGGTTTAATTTTCCCCAACAATGCTTACTATAAACAAGTAAACTTTCACTTGAGAGTCCATAATAGTAATCAAAGGGATGAAAGAAATTCAACTGAGAGCAGTAATCGAAAATAAATTTTTAGAAGAAAGCAAGACGATGAAGCTAGAAGCGCGGCAATAAAGATCAAGCTACAGAAAGGAAATATTAATACCTGGTGAAGCAAACTTCAAAGGAGTCGCCAAGAAGCATCTGACGGGAAGTCTCCGCCTGCAACTCCCCCTTGGTGGTGAGCACAGAATGATCGGAACTCCCCTGGATCCTCCCCTCCTCGTTCCATGTGCTCTGTCCGTGCCTCACCAAAACCACTCTCTTGGCCTCTCCAATCTCAGGGAACCTGGCCGCACGGCGCAACCCCGGCCTCGGATCTAAGTCCGCCGGAGGCTTCTCCACTTCCGACACGCTCGAACAGGAAACTAGAAGAGTTCTATGGTTTCTGCGATAGAGGGGAAGCGATTCGCTGGAAAGCGGCGACAGCACTGAGAGCATTTTGGGAGGAATTTGTCCACCATTCCTAGGAGATAATCTCGCATTTTATGAAATTAAAACCGTGTTATTCATTTGTTATTTTGTATTATTATGTGTTATTTCGTATTATTTATGTGTTATTGTGTCATTGAAATATATCTGGTATTATAATAACACAATAACACATAAATAACACGGGTTTCCCCTTGTTGCTGCGTGGTTTTTTTTCTGTCGGGAATATTCTTCATGTTATTCATGTGTTATTATGTATTATTCATGTATTATTGTGTATTATTCATGTGTTATTGTGTCTTATGAATATTCTTAGTGTTGTAATAACAGAATAGCACATCAATAACACATGAATAACACGCAATAACACATGAATAACACAGGGGGGAATACTCTCCGTATTACTGCGCCGTTTTTTTTCCCCTGTCGAGCGGGATGTCGTGGTGTGATTTCATTGGCTATGCACGTTACTTTTGCATACGTAGTACTGATGTAATATTTTTTTCACATTCCTAGGCGATATTTTACGGTCAAACTTCGCATTGGTCGATTTTCATTTTCCTATCTTATTACACTTGAAGGGTTGTTAGCTAGCATATTATTTAATAAATTTAATTTTACATATAACTTAAATTTTATCAAATATAAAAAATAAAAACTAAAATCAATAATGTTTATGTTCATTAAATAAAATACATAAATTCGAATTTATTAAATTCCTCTAAGAGGCAGATTTATAAGCTTTGCTAGTCGCTGGTCGTCGATGAATCCTATTTAACTTTAAATCAAGTCAAACAGCCTCCAAGGAGGTGTTTTTACTTCTGCATGAATTTATATTAAATTGAATTTATTAAATTTAATTAAAATACGATGGAAATAAATACACAAACGACAATAGAAATAAATTATTAATTATATCTAACAATCAAATTTATTAAATCAGAATTATATTCTAAAAGAGATCCAATATGGGAACAAAAACAAGACGCGAAAATTTTTATTTTAAATTTAATTCTAATTTTTATATGATTAAATCTTAAATATTGTTGTCACATAGACTTAAATAATACAAAAATACCACAAAAAACGTTCTTCATTGACCAAATCCACGAGAAAAATTTACGTACGTAAGACGCACGCAGCGCTCCGTACGTTATGAAGGTTTTTCAGAGGGTATTGGGGGGTTATATTCACGTTGTACCCCCTTGTAACTTCTTTGTAACCTACGTGTAACCTACCTGTAACCTACAAATAAGTTGCGTGCTTCTGTTTTCATATATTTGTAGTTTACAGGTAGGTTACAGGAATATTACATGAGATATAACGTGGATGTAACCCCCCAATACTGGAGATATAAAATGGATATAACCCCCCAATACCTTTTGTAACCTCCTGAAACGCAATTTTTTTCTTTAAATCCACAGCTCTATTATAAACTTTCTCGCGAGAACCTCTCGTCGTTCCCCTGTTTCTTCCCTGTTTCGACATTTTTCCAATGAATTTGGGGGTTTCTCTTTCGCAATCTCACTCTGCATCGTTCCACAGACAGCGAGCCCAGCTCCGTTTTTCGATCCTCGAACAATGACCACTACTCTTCTCAGGCGAACAGGTGCAAAGTTTATGCTTGTCCATGGTTATTGCTTTATGTTTAGGGTTTAGTTTTTTTCTGTCATTTTTTAGCCATTTCGAGAAGAATGAATGAATCAAATGATAATAAGAGATCTTTAGTTATTGAGGGTTGTGGGATGGATAAATCACAATATTTTTATTGGTTTGCCTCCGAGATGAATTTAATTAGAACTCTATTAACAAATTCTCATCATTTGGCATGAATCTCGGAACATGATATGGATCTAGATGCTTCTTTTCAAGAAATAAAAATGTTTAAACTTTAATTAAAAGCTATCCAGATCTTCGCATTTAGTAAATTTATAGTCAAACTGACCGACTCAACGAGAAGGACCCAATGATACCAAACTTGGTTCAATCAGAGTCAAATCAAGCTCAGATCAAGTCATCAAATCACGTTAAAAAATTTTTGGGCATTTTTTGAAGGTCAAACAGAAGTCAAATCGGGTAAGCTTCTGGCCAAATTGAGCATTTCAACAAGACAAATCCAATGAGCCCAATATTGCTCATTTTTTACATCGTCAAGGCAATCAAATAGACATCAAATACCGTCTGATCGAGGGAATCTCTCAAGGGCATTCGATTAGAGTGGTTTGCATTCATTCATTGATTGCTACCAGAACTCTCTAAATTGAGCCCCACCTCTCTCTTGAAAATTAAGAAAGAGCTTGAAGCCTGAAGAACACCAAAACTTGGAGAATGAGCTGAAGTTGCAGCCTATTTCTGTAGAATTCAACCGCCGCCAACCACCGTCAACCACCACTCGTCAATGGTCACCAACCACCATTGGTCGACACCCACTCCTTGTGAAGAAGCATCATGTGAAGCAACAAATGACGTTGTGGATTCACAAAGCAACCAACAAAACAATGTTTCATCCCCAATGATGATGCAACAACGTACCCAAAAAATGGTGTAACAACCAAGCTAAGGACGGTGCAACAGTGCATTCTGAAGATGGGGTAACGACGCACCTTGCATACGTTGACACAACTCTTAACTCCAGCCCATGTGGCCTATGGACATCATTGCATCTCACTATCATGACCTACATGATTGAGTACCGCATATGTGTTCCATAGCTTACGCAACTCCCAAACCCTGCTCCCATTGTCCACGAACGTTATTACAACTCACCACTATGTCGTACGTGACCCACTACGACTTGCATGGTCCACAACTAGTGCAACTCCTGAGTCTGGCCCTGTGGTCTACAAACGTCATCACAACACACCATTGCAGCCTATGTGGTCCACAACTTATGTAGCTCCCAATTCTGGCCCCTACAACCTACAGACGTCATTACATCTCAACACTATAACCTACGCGACCAACTATGACCTACGTGGTCCACAACTCGTGTAGCTCATGACTCTGGCCTGCGTTGTCTACGGACATCATTACAGCTCACCAATACGGTCTATGTGGTCCACAACCACCATAATTCCCTACTACAACCCCTATGGTCAATCGATGCTCCTAAAACAACCATCCATGACCCACTTGGCCAACTACTTTCATGGTTATCAAATAAGATTTATATGTCAAGCTATCACTACAATCAATGTCCACAACACTCACGACAGACTGCTACCTCCACATTCACCAAGAACTACTGTCATATTATGATTATACAACTTTGTAATTTCATATTCTCTAATTCAAGAGAAAAGTGACAGTGTGTACTCGCCATTCATTGTGGATTACTTAAACTGAGTTGGGCCTACTGATTTTTTCCTTTTTCAAGGATTTTCCGCTTAGATATTTGAGGTGTCTCCTCCTAATTACTTCTATTTTAATTCTATGAGTGCTTATTGAATTTTTATGTAATGTCAATATGATGATTACTTACTATACCATCACGAACCTTTCAAAACGCATTAGTTTGGTATCGTCTGTGAGAATCAAAGTCTTGTTTGCCACTGTCTTTAACTTTGAGATACATAGTTCATAATTTGTTTTCCAATGATGTGCATCATTCAACTAACGAAGAAACCTCATTTGCATCTTGAAGTTGATCATTGAAGCATTCTTCAATGTGGGAGACAACATTCACTGTAGTCTCAAAAGGTCGTTCATGTCAATGTCTTGGACACGATCGTAGTGGGGTAGTCTTCTTGCATCTTATTTAGACACAAAGTCTTTTACAGCTTCTTTCAGGCTGTAAACAACATTTAATGCAAACTCAAAAGGTTGTTCACGTTAACGTCCCAGGCATGACTATGATAGGGTAGTCATCCCCTGTTTCATTCAAACATCGAGTCTTCGGGGCAGCCCCCAGACTGGGGGGTAACATAAGTTAATTTTGCATGATTTTATCTGCATGTTATCATTATTTTTACTTATTATTTCGTCTTTTTTATCATGTTTTTTATGCTTTTGGAAAGTTATTTGTGACATTTTTTAGGTTATAAGCTTCAAACATGCAAAACAAAAGTCAAAAAGCATGAAAAAGTGTTGTTTGGCGTGACCACGCCAGTTTCAGGTGTAGTCACGCCACCGAACAAGCATATCTCATTTTGGAAGGTTTTTTCATGTCAATTTTTGTCAGATCTTTAAAAGATAAGCTAAGGCATGAATTGATGCATTCTTTGGTGAAGATGAGAATTGGAGACGAGTGAAGAAGATGTTTTTTAGAGTTTTCCTTAGGTTTTTTTTCCTTTATTGGGTTGAGGTCATAAGGGTTTCTTCTACCTTTTTTCTTCGTATTGTTCTTATATTTTTTGAGAGGTTATTATTCGAGAGAGGGGTTGGCTATTATGGAAGAGGTAACACTCAGTATTTTAGGTTTTTACTTTCAGTTTTACTAGTAATTATGAGTTCAATAAAATGTTTTTCCTACGTTACTTTCAACATGCGTAGCTATATTTTATTTCACTCCTCTATAATTTATGGGATGTGATTTTGCAGATTTTTCGGATGATTTTTCATTCTTTGGATTGTTCTCCTAAAAAATCAAGGCTTTCATTATTTTTTTAACCATAAATTTTTGTTTATTCCTAATTTGATAAATTAGGATGTTAACATATTTCTTAATATGTAACTCATAATCGTTGCATAGAGAAACGAAATGATTAACCACAAAATCTAGGTAAAATAGACATACTTTATCCAGCTTTTTTCAACCTATAAGGGGGATCAGAACAAATTTGTAGGATGTCATGGGGATTGAGAAAGCATCAAATTCTTGGATTATAACATTCTTTTGACATAGACATAGGCATAAAGAGGACTTTTTATCCCAATTGACGATAATCATGTTAGGAAAAGTTCAAGGAAATCATGAATCACCACATTATCAAAATCACAAAGGTGTGAGCCTCACATACATTGAAGACACGTAAACTTTATCTGTCATTATTTTTCGTCATATCTGAACACTTTTATCATTTATTTTTGCTTTTGGGTATAATTTTAGGAAACCTTTTCTTTTTTTTCATGTTAAACTAAATTTATAAGTTTTTTAAACTAGAGATTTAACCCCCACAATAGTTCTTAGCCCTTCTATAATGGGATTGATACGCGATATCCTTTAACTGCATACTACTTGACACGTGCACTTGTATTGTACGATTGACTTACGTCCCCAGAAGTTTCAGTTTGTTAGGGGTCCACTTCACCAATAACAGTTTCTTAATGCCACCCAAAGTCCTGAAGTTCTTCCTCAACTTTATCAGAAAGTTGATCTCTCCAAGTTTCAATACATATGTTGTTTTGCAAGCTCGTGTAGAAAACACACTCACCAAAGGAACAACAAATTCAAAAGCAGCAGCAAACAAGTTGTCAAACATTATTTTTAAATATGGTTGCAATCATATTTCCAAGAAAGCCTGTGGTCCATTGCGATCTGTGCCTAGTCTCGAGAAACACAGAGCATCTCTAACACCTCGTTCTGGGTTTAATCAAGCTCAAGGAGACTCAGTTTGACCTCTTCCATCATAGGGTATTGTTGTCAATATGAAGCTTAAACTAACAGTCTTAGATAGGTCAAAATTTTTTTTTTTGGATTTTTGTCGACCTCTTCCACCATAATTCACGGTCATCGAACATATGTTTTGACTAACAACCTTGGATAAGCCAACCATCCTCAACTAATTTCATATGAATTTGTCAATTACGGGTTAACGTCGTCGAGCGTCTCATACTATACAACCCATGATGGATCTTACATCGTTAGTGAAATATCCTTTCAACTATACTCCAACACAGTCTATAGTCGTCATATAACATGATTCAATTAACAACCTAATAAAATTCAAACATTCATAGTCGCATATAAGATCTACAACCATACCTCTAAAAGTCGAGCTCAAGATGTAAAACTTGATGGAAATTTATGGTACCCTTAGAAGTTGAGCCCAAAATGCAAGAGTCTGTGGGAAAGTACATTGCTTCTATAAGATAAGCCCAGGAGGTAAATCTTGATGGGAAACTACCATGTCCCTAGAAGTTTGGCCTAAGAGGAAAAAATTGATAAAAAGATACGGTACCCTTCGAAGTCAAGCATAGTAGTAAGACTCGATGAGAAACTATCTCACTCCTGGAAGAAGAGCCCAAGAGGCAAGTCTTGATGGGAAGCTAGTGGTGGATAAATTCATCACTATAAAAACTATACGAAAGCAAGTGGTTGAAAGGGTGCCTACTTAAAGACCTTAGAAAACTATAAGCCTTAGAAGGTATATATACATCATAGACCTCAGAAGACACATATAAATCAAATACCTTAGAAGACTACAAGCCTCATAAGGCACCGACACATAGGTCAAAGAAGACACAAGCCTTAGAATATGTGAACCTAAGATAATACAAATCTCAGAAGGCACGAGTCTGAAACTGTATGTGATTTGTTTTTATATGAAGAGCACACACTAACTTCAATTTTAGACATCCGCAAGGGTTAGAAGCCACACAACCTGAGAAGGCATAAGCCTCAGAAGATTTTAACATCAACGACACCCCATATGTGGGGCAAAAGCATGCCATAAGAGGCAGATCATGACTAAGAAGCAAAATCATATTTTTTTTCATTAAGAGAAACATACATACAGTCACACTATCAATCAATGATTACATCACTCTAATCCACAAAGCAAAGCATTAATAAAAATGCGGGAAAGTCAGAAATAAAGATGCCAATCTACTTCAACTTTCTTCTCCTCATCGGAAGTACGCTCTCAATGGTTGCCTTCGGGCTAAACGACGGTCACTTGGCTTTTGGATTAAAGACATCTCCTCAATGATCACAATGTTCTATTATCTTCTTTAAGGATCAACATCTTCTCTTAGAAAGCCTGCAATATCTTTGTATGTTGATCGAGGTTAGCTCGCACCTATGACTTATTCTCGAGCATCCATCAATTCTCGATGTTTTTGGGAAGGAAAACCCGCCATGGAGAATAATTCATCCTGACAGTTCACTAGTTGACGTCCCAATGACAACGTATCTACTACACATAAGTTATATATCTTCTCGTACTCGCCAAGGAAGTGGATAATTTCTGAAATATTGATCTTTAGTACCCTAAAAAAAAGAGTCGTCTCATCTTCAAATAGTGTTGGCATCACCCTCTCAAAGTTTTGACACTCTCTTTAGGTTTTGACAGGGCGAGATTCTTCAGGTGTCACCATCTCAACAACCAGAAAGAAGTTCGCGAAAGAAGATCCTTGTGGTCCTGCTATTCAGGGTTAGGGATAACTTTCAAGACGACTTTCTCCTGCTTCTCCACGAAAGAAGATTGCAAAAGAAAGTTCAGGAGGCCCTGTTGGGCATGATTAGGAATAACTTTCAGAATATCTTTCTTCTATTTTTACACGAAAGAAGACCGCAAAAGAGAAATCCTCGAGGTCCTACCAGGCAAGATCGAGAATAACTTTCATAAGAGCTTTCTCATGCTTTTCCAAGAAAAAAGACCATGAAAAGAAATCTCGAAGGTTGAGCTGGGTAGGTGGGGGCCATGCTATTCTTCACTATATCATAAAGGCTGACACACATAAATTGAGAATGGTACAAATTTTTACTTATTAATTTTTATGGCTTTCTTTAGTGGCTTTGTTATATATTTGTTTGAATATTAAATTATTAGTCATATAAATATAATAATAGAGAGTTTATTTTTAATGTCCGACCATCCATTCTTATCTTGGTTAACTCTAAGTATCAGACCACGTTGTGACATGATACTTTTTCTAAGAAAAACAAATTTTGAATCAAAACTAAAAATATTTAGTGTATTGTAAACCAAACCCTTATTTTTAGAAATTTTATAGTGCAAGGATATGAGACCCTAAGGACAGAGTTCAACATGCAAGCCAGGAACTCCATCATGTTGTCATCGTCGTCAAATATGTTCAGTTCAGCGAGTAGATTGTAGAAGGTAGCGATGAAATAGGAGCTGCACTTCCACATAATATGGAAGGTACTACTTCAGTTATGTGGTCTCAGAGTGATGATGGAAATGATAAAGATTCCAAAAGTACAATGCTTCATTTGAAAAGAAGCTATGAAATTTCCTCACCACCTAAAGTGTTATTGAGTATGCAATGAACGTACCTTATGACTTCGATTTCATTTCTCCGCCTTGCTCTTTTATTTTGTTCACTATTTGATAGAATTTTTAAGAGTGATTTCTACATTGTTTCTGATTTGTATTTCTTTATCACTATCACTTTTTTGGACGGTAAGGTTCGTATGCATGTATCCTCATAATAATTCTTAATGTATTATACTAGATCTAAAAAGAGTGTAATCTAAAAAGATATGTGTTGCAAGTGATACCTTTATTTTTTGTTTCTATTAAATAAATTTACTTATTAAAAAATATTTAAAGAGATAATTACATATATCACATAAATTTTTGTTATTTACAAAAATCAAAACTCATATAATTTTTTGTNNTATATATATATATATATATATATATATATATATATATATATAGTGCTAGTTTTGTAAATAGAAAAATTTTAAGTACCATTTATGTAATTGCACCTAAAATGACAGGGCATGTGTATCTTATTCCATAGAAACCCCGTCTCATGCATTTTCCAAATTCTAGGCCAGTTGGCCAGAAGGCCAAGGGCTTTGCATCTAAACCAAATGGATTCCTAACCCTAGAAACCAAATAGGAGGGAAGCGAATTCTCTTTATGACATTAACTTCTGTTGTTCTTTCTCTTCTCTCCTCTCCGCTTCTTCCCTTCAGTCGCCACACACGCACTCCTCGTAAGCATTTTTCCTCTTCATGTTTTTTTTTTTTGCACAGGAAAGCTCCCGCACTTTTGCTCTATCTTCCCTTCTATGGAGCATTTCTTTCAGGATTAACTTGGGTTCAACCTACATCCCGTTTCTCTTTCTTCTTGCTGTGAATCTCGGATTCAGTAAATCCGACTGATAGAGAGATTTACAGGATTTGAGATACTGAAATGCGCGAAGGATTGTTGTCGTTTCTTCTTTGTCAGAATATTCCTTTTATCTTCGCACGGTGCTCGCCGCTTGTCCTATCAACGCCGCCTCTAGGCTTTCGGTGCTTTGGGTGGGAGAGAAGGAGAGGCATTTTTTAATAAATTTTAAATTTTTAATGGGTATTGATTAAAATAGAGATGTTAATTTAATTTTAATGATCACATTCCAAAGATCAAAGCTTGAAGAAGGCATACTGAAAGAAGTTTTTTTTTTTCTGTTTATTAATTCTTCTGCTGTTATATGATTGAGTAGAGCATGGCAATGAACTGATTTTATGTGGTTACTGTAAAATTAGGCAGGTTTCTTACGGATATCTTCTAAACTATCTGTTTCTACGAAGGAGACACTTCTGTGTGCAGCCATGAGCGGCGATACCATCAGTTCCGCTCCTTCGCCTTGGCAGGTGGAAGAAACTGTGAGTGACTGCCTTCTTCATCCTTGTTGTCAAATTTTTTTTGCAAGTGTATGATTCTCTTAAGTTCTTAATGATACAATTGATTCTCTTATTTTCTAAAATTCAATCTACTCTGGCGTTTTTGTGCTGTATTTTTGTGGTAATTATTGTGATATTGTGTTACCATAACAGATTGATTTTTAGCATGTAACACCTTAGGCAGGGAAGTCCGTATACCGCAGAAACATTGTTATGATTAAGAAACTTATCCGTAACTCATTTGATAAATTTTAGAAGTTAATTAAATAAAACTTATTTCATTCCATGATAATAGAAGATTTAACAGTGTTAGGCATGCATGAAATTGAGCTTATTCTTCTGGCCTTAAGTGAAATTATAAGTGCAAGGTACTTATTGATCCTATGCAATGGCCTTAAGTTCCGAAGAGTGATCTTTTGGAGTAGATTCTCANAGAGTGATCTCTTGGAGTAGATTCTCGTAATAGGTGGCGTCAGATTGAATTTATAATTGCATGTGCTAGATATGATGATGTTTCCTCTTTTGAATAATTCTTTCAAAATATTTTGGCAAATGTTGTAGATTGACGACAGTCCTTTGAAAACTGATAATCCATGGTATGTTCATTATTTCATCATTGTTTATATTTACTTGAATTAGTAGCTGTTCATGCTGAATGAGTTGCCATTCATTATGAACTTAACATCAGAAGAAAAATATGTGAAAATATCATGCACTCGTACAACTCTTGGAAGAGCTAATAGCTATGAAATCTTTCTTGCTATCTCAATCACATTAAATAGAATAAATGTTGAAGTTTTCTACCCTTCTTAAATCTTATATCGTCCCTAATAGATGAATCTCAAGATATACATTATCTGAAATTTCAAACTCAGTCTCTTGATGATTAAAATGAACTCATTTCTTCTAATGTTATTGGATTTAACATGTTAATTTTGTTTCACAAAGAAAGAAAGTTGTTATCCTTACTTCATTATAATAGGAGATATAGAGTTGAATTTTATTAATGGAATAATACTATTTGCAAATTGCCGTCAAGGAAACTAAATTTATCCACATAATGAAAGTAAGGAAACAAATTAAAAATGGAAAACTAAACATGTTCCTAATACAAAAAATACTGAAGAATTAACTTATTCCTCTCCTCAAATAAAATCGAATGCTTACGAAGTTGCTCCTACAATAATGCTTTTCTAATGAAATTGGTTGTGTTTTGCATTAATCATATGGAATGAGCTTTCAAGGAAAATCAATAGTTAGTTTCTACGTATTAACACACAAATGTCTATCCTTGAGATGCATGTATGCTATGATAATAAAAAAATGGCATTCTATGTCTACAATAACTTCAGTTATTTCTTTTACTAGATTGATCTTATATGACAAAGATTACTTGAAATAGTAATAATTAAGTAGTAGTAAGCATGACCAATTTAAATAAATGCTGAAGAACTAATGAGCATTTGCAACCACATTATATATGAAGAAGTTATCAACAACTTCCTTTTGACAATATTATATATTACCTATTGAAGTCTCGTAATTCCCTGAACTTAAAGGGAAGGTTGTCATCAACCTAACTAATTTAACGAGCCCTCTCTAGAGAATTCTCACTCTATACATAGATTCAGTTAGGCTAAGTAATAACATAGCAATCTAAGGGTACAATTGATGATTACTTTCATCAAGCACATCAATTTAATTTATGTACTTGTTATTTCTTTAGCATGAAACAATGATTGAAATAATCTATGTATAGATTATAGCGCGTGCAAGGGTTAACATTATAGGAAAGGAAATTATACAAATTATTTATGTTATTTCAATGCTCATTTTGTAAATATTTAATATACGTAGCAACAATCAGGCTAAGGAGAACTATACCAGTAGTATCTAGTACATAAAATTACTTACATACCCTAAGATAATAACTACTTAAAGATAAGCATGATAATCCATGTAGTAAATACAAGTTTATTTTATAACAATTGGCTAACTTGGAAGGTTATGTTCATCGCTAGAAGGTAAAAATCACCGCTTCAAGGTGTGTACTTGAATCACATGCTACCCTTACGTCCACATAAATATCACTGGTAGAGGACCGACTGAAGGCTCTAGATAAAAAACCCTAAATTGACTAGTTATTTATAGTACTCATATTAAAATACAATAGTGAATCAACAATGCCAAAATATTTAGAAATAGGAAGATTAAATTTTAAGCAAAATTTCATCACCAAATACCTGATTTTAATGCTAACTTAGGTCGAGCCTTTTTGAATAAATACAAAGAAATTGAGTGGCATGTTTGTAAATCTTTTTTTACCAATATTGCTTGACTGGTTTTGGAATAGACACTCTTATCTTCCGGTTTTACACTTACAAGTACCATATCCAGTTCTTTGTCAACTGAAGTGCATTGCTTTTGTTGATATTTATGTTATATATCTATTTTGTGTCTCAATACATACAAACAAAGAGGTGGATTTGTTAATATTAGTTAATATGACTTACAGATTACTCTTATTTAATAATGATATGAGTTCATTTGTGATAACTGAGAGCTCTATGGGGGTTAACATTGGTTATATACATTTTCTTAAGGCGCAGTAAAGAATATCATTTACAGGCTTGTTTTTATGTATTCACCATCTCATTGCATCTTATGATGTTTTCTATTTCAATTGTAGTTGGACCATGGCCGGCGTACTGGAAGTGTCAAGCAACAACTAGCAAAATTGTTTGAAGGATCGCTTAAAGTATTATTTCCTGAAGAATCAAATTTGGAGCCATTAATTGCTGTCTGCACTGCTAAATTTGGTGATTACCAATGGTTGGCCTTTTAACAGTTGCTCAACTTTATGGTGTAAAATACTATTTTTTAGCCTATATGCTCGCATTTTTTATACTAGTGGCCTGGTTGTATTTTTTTGCTATATAATTCTCTTATCATGACTTCATTCATAGTGAAAAACTGTTTTTTAAATGATGCAGTAATAATGCAATGAGCATTTTTTCTAAGATCAAAGGAAAATCAGCAGCATTTAAAAATCCGAATTCAGTTGGACAGGTGCTATGAAATTTTCTCTAAGATCAAAGTGATAATTTCTGTGCTATTTGAACAAGATTCTCCATTATTTTTGCATTAAAAATGGTTGTTAAACTGTGTCTTTTGCAGGCCATTTCCAGACATTTACCTCCATCGGATATTATTGAGTCTACCTCTGTTGCAGGACCTGGGTTTGTGAACATAGTTTTATCTAGCAAATGGGTGGCTCAGGTTTGTTTTGAGGAATTGAAAAAATCTTTTACCAGTATCACATAAATCTCTACAACTTTTCATGATTAACTAAATTTTTAATGCAGAACATACAAAATATGCTCGTAAATGGCATTGATGCATGGGCGCCAATTTTGTCGGTTAAGAGAGCGGTGGTCGATTTCTCTTCTCCTAATATTGCCAAAGAAATGCATGTTGGCCACTTAAGATCCACAATTATTGGGGACACGCTTTCTCGAATGTTGGAATTTTCAAATGTTGAGGTTTTTCGACGAAACCATGTTGGTGATTGGGGAACTCAGGTAATTACTTTTGTTTAACTGATTTTTAGAAGTATTTTGTTGCTTATGTTTTTATGATGAATTTAGAATTATGCTTGTTCGTACTTACGTTGTTTTGGCAATTTCATCAAATAGTTTAGTCATAGGTAATAATATCCATTCGCTTGGTTCTTTTTTACTCCAAAGGGTGGATGCATTTGTTTCTTTATAACCCATTAATTTAAACATATATGTAAAATCTATGAATATTATGTATAATTATCTTTCACCATTATTCTCACTGTTTCGTTTTCGTATATGTTGAGATTGTGGCTTTTTTGTACTTGGTTTTGATATCATCTTTTTAATGTTACTCAGTGTCAATCTCTTCAGCATCGTAGGAACGTATATTCCGTTCTTGTATTTCCATGTCATGTGATTGTCTCAAAAAACTTGTTACCAAATAGTGCTCCAAAAAGCTGTTGGGATCCTGGTTAAAATAAAGTCATTTTTGAATTTTATTGCGCACTTCTAATCTTTTTTCTCAATGCGTAACTTTGTTGTTGCAATTTTGGTACTTAACAAGTGAGTATTCTGTAACCTTTGGAGTATTAAATGAGGCATTCAACATTCTTTACAAAATGAATGAATGCTATTTTATCTTCTTGATTTGTCAGTTATCAGTAGAATATAATTTTTATAAATGTGAATGCTAATCTGTCAACTTATAGATTTTTTATGGCCTTTTTTTTTGGAGTGCAACATGAATTATATGTGCGTGTTACTTGTCTTGATTAAACAATAATTTTAGCTTTGACCTTCCCTTAAGACATGTATTTTTTCTAAATCATTTTTTTTTGTTTTTAAAGAATAGATTCATCTTTTGTACTCTTTTAATGTTTTCTGTTAAACCGTTTTGTAGTTTGGCATTCATTATTTATTTTTTTATGGAGTTTTCTTATATTGGTCTTCCTTTTGAAGGGTCGAATGTTACACTTTTTTACTTTCTACAGTTTGGCATGTTGATTGAACATTTATTTGACAACTTTCCCAACTGGGAGGATGCTGAAGACCAAGCCATTGGAGATCTGCAGGTATGTTAAATTACATCTCTTTTTTAAAAGCTTTAGATTTTCCAGTTTTGATTCCCCGTTCCACTGTTTTTTGATCTTAAACCGACATGAGAAAGGTTTGACATGGATAGAATAGAGAATAGATTTATTAAATTGTCGAGGTGAAACTTATTAGTGATTGCTTGATTAATATTAATTCAATTATTAGTGAGCATGTTGTAAATGTAGTTAGTGGTTATGATCTTTAAGTTGAATTGTTTGTACACATGATTGTGGGAATAATTGGATGAACTGTTAGGATTTATAGCTAATTTAAATTACCATTATTGTTGGCCTTTACATAAGCTTTTGCATTGCAATAGCCAATAGAATTGGTTATGATAGTAGTCATATTGGTTATGTTATTGAGGATATAACTGCGATCGGAGAAGTAATGATATATGGGATGCTTAGAAACAAACATTTTTTAAAATAATTGATTCCACCTTAGTCATGGGATCAAGACAAATTCACACCACCTAGATAGGTATTTGTCTGGTTATTGAATTATATAATAAAATAAAAGATATGCGACTCAAGCTTCATTGCTACGAATATAATAAAATGAGATGCTGTGAAGATGCTGCATTGCTATAAATTTTATAGAAAAATAAATAATTTATGAATTCCCGGCTGAATTAAAATATTGAATATGATAATTTACACATTTAGATAATTGTAAAAGGTTTGCTTTTCAACCTAAATGAAGTCGTCTCGATTATTAGAAGTGAATAAGGGAGAACTGCTGTGTTAAAAACATTAAACACTTTATCCTTTATGAAACGTAAGCAGAATTGAGCCCTATAAACTCAAAGACACCAGCTTCAGGCATGGGACAAGCATGACAAAGAGCATTTCAGGACTTCACGATTGATATCTTACCACTATGACCACCACTGATCAGAAATGTTCAAATTACTCCCACTTCATATTAGGTTGGGCCGACTTTGGATTACTTTGGGAGATAATGCAACCGACAGTGTGATTCATGTGCTGCTAGGACGGCAAACAAAGAACTAGAAGCTTCGATGAATGAATTCGAAGATTTCCCAACATCGAGAAACTGGCGCGGGGCTTTTTAAGGGGCTTCACTNATTGAGCCCTATAAACTCAAAGACATCGGCTTCAGACATGGGACAAGCATGACAAAGAGCATTTCGGAACATAACGATTGATATCTTACCACTATGACCACCACTGTTCAGAAATGTTCAAATTACTCCCACTTCATATTAGTTTGGGCCAACTTTGGATTACTTGGGATACAATGCAATCGACAGTTTGATTCATGTGCTGCTAGGACGACAAACAAAGAACTAGAAGCTTCGATGAATGAATTCGAAGATTTTCCAACATCGAGAGACTCGCACGGGGCTTTTTAAGGGGCTTCACTGGTTGAAAACGAAGGACCAATTTAGCTAAGATTGGAACGGGCTGACCGCCTCTTATTTGGGGACTAGGGTTGCCACCCAAGGGAAGGGGCCTTCCCCTCCCAGTTTTCTATTATATATATTTGTTATTTTCTTTTTATGTTCAGTTTTTGTAGATTTTGTTGTTATGACAATTGTCAGCATCCCCATTTTCCCTTCTAAAGCTATATCTGGNTTCTATTATATATATTTGTTATTTTCTTTTTATGTTCAGTTTTTGTAGATTTTGTTGTTATGACAGTTGTCAGCATCCCCTTTTTCCCTTCTAAAGCTATATCTGACGGTGAGAAGATGCTCCATATGTAATTCATCTTGAGTTGGTGTGTATGTTTTATTTTTCTGCTTGCTGCCATTGCTCATACATCCCTCCTGTTGCCTTGTCGTCCTCCTTTCTTCTCAGCCTTCGTACCGCCAGCCTTCCCTGCCTCAACCTGCTGTTCAGCCACCTGACTATCACCACCTCACCACATCTAGCCTTTTTNTTCTATTATATATATTTGTTATTTTCTTTTTATGTTCAGTTTTTGTAGATTTTGTTGTTATGACAGTTGTCAACATCCCCCTTTTCCCTTCTAAAGCTATCTCTGACGGTGAGAAGATGCTCCATATGTAATTCGTCTTGAGTTGGTGTGTATGTTTTATTTTTCTGCTTGTTGCCATTACTCGTACATCCCTCCTGTTGCCTTTTCGTCCTCCTTTCTTCTCGGCCTTCCTACCACCAACCTTCCCTGCCTCAACCTCCACACAACCCAGTCCTCATCTTGTCAGCCATACCTGCCACTGCCTTCACACAGCAGCCCAACCCCCATGATGCCAGCCCTCCCTTCCGCAATCTCCACACAACTACCCACCCATCATCTCGTCAACCTTTCCCTTGCACCCCTCCTTGTTGGAGCCTTCCAACACTGCCTCCACACTATCCCCACCTGTTGTTCAGCCACCCGACTATCACCACCTCACCACATCTAGCCTTTTCCTCTCCCTCAGCTACCGAACTCCACTGCCTTGAGACCTGCAACCCGCCTACGTCGTCGTCACTCTGAGATGTCTTTGGTATTTGTGTTGTTAATTTTCTATTGTCAAGTGTCGTTGTTTGCAACTCATTGCAATTTTAGCAATATTATTACATTTTTATTGTGATTATGTTCTATTTATTTCAATAACACAATGGAAATGATGAGCTTCAAATACGTCTCTAAAATCATGCTCTATTGATAAAGAAATCCAATGAAGGCAAAGTTGTTGCTCTTGTATGTTTGTGGCATGATAGTAAGAGGAGATGATTTTGAAAAAAATAAGAAAAGTTAATATTCAATAATCCAAGGATTTTGAAGTAAATGATGTGATAAAACTAAAATATTTCATTGGAATTGAAGTGGCCCACTCAAACTTTGGGATATTCATCTAAAAAAATATATTATTTAATTTTAAGTACTCAAAAGTTCCAAGTAACTTTCATCACATACTTAAAAAAGTAGATAATGATCGAAAGATTGACAAATAGAGATATGAAAGATTAATCGGAGAAGTTTATCCATCTTGCCTACACAAGACCATAGATAGCATATGTTGCAAGATTTCTAAGCCAATGTATAATCATGAAAAAACATTTCTTCATGCATCATACAATATCTTTTAATATATCAAAGAAACACCAGTAAAAAATATTTTTTTTTCAAAAAAAGAATAAAAGAATTATGAGCTTGCATGTATAAATACCAACTAGACATGATCTATAAAAGAAAATGGTTGTAAAGTTAGGTTTGCTGTACATTCATCCAACGGGTATTTATACATTAAAAGCTATCTAAATAATGAATAAAAACCATGAAATATTAAGGAAAATATCAATTACAATAACTTAAAAATAAAAAAAAATTTGTCTAATTTTCTTGTATAGCTTATTCGATGTCTGTCCTTGTTGTCTTTCTATTTCAATCGTTTTGACCAATCTATAACTCTTCTCTTCTTTGCACACGGATTTGTGTCACATGCATTTTCTTGTTTAACACATGAATCCATAGCTCATTACCTTATTTATGCCAATTCCATCATTCCTTAGGTAGTCTCAACACTTGATGTCAAATTGAATGGTAGAGTTCCACTCTTTTGAGTTTGCTTATAATAGTCATAAATGTAGGATTGCAAAGTTCATTGATAAATTTACTGATTAATTGGCTTTTTTTTACATAAAAAGAATAAATTAACCCACTTTTTAATTTCTATTTTCATTAAATTTTTATCCACGTCTACATGTTTGATTTGATTATGTTGCACTGGATTAATAACAGTCTAAATGACATACTTGTTGTCATGGTATATCTTTACAAGTCTTTACCATTTAGTTTCAAAATTTTCTAATATAATTTTTATTTATAGGAGTTCACATATATTTTTAAAGCGATTTCTTTGAATTTAAATTTTATACTTGAACTTGAAACATATTATTTCTTGCTTCTCAATTTTATTAGATTTTCTCTCAATAGTATACTATATTTTGAAGTGGATATTTTGTTCATTGTGATCTTGCATAATCAATATCAATATAACCTTCAATTTGTAGTGGGTAATATTTTTCTTAGACATAATCTTATATTCAAGATTTGATTAGATACTCGAGAATAATATAAGCCTGTTGACCTCACTTTTGGTTGAGGTCTAGAAACTTCTTTAGTAGCCTAGGTCTAGCCATAGGACTTTTNACACGAGCTGCTTAACGAGCCGAACACGAGCTGTTCACGAACAACGAGCCAAATTGACAGCCCTACTTGCAATAGCCAATAGAATTGGTTATGATAGTAGTCATATTGGTTATGTTATTGAGGATATAACTGCGATCGGAGAAGTAATGATATATGGGATGCTTAGAAACAAACATTTTTTAAAATAACTGATTCCACCTTAGTCATGGGATTAAGACAAATTTACACCACCTAGATAGGTATTTTTCTGGTTATTGAATTATGCCAACTCAAACTTGATTGCTACAAGTATAATAAAATGAGATGCTGTGAAGATGCTACATTGCTATAAATTTTATAGAAAAATAAATAATTTATGAATTCCCGACTGAATTAAAATATTGAATATGACAATTTACACATTTAAATAATTGGAAAAGGTTTACTTTTCAACCTAAGTAATGTTGTCTTGATTATTAGAAGTGAATAAGGGAGAACTGCTGTGTTAAAAACATAAAACACCTTATCCTTTATGAAACGTAAGCAGAATTGAGCCCTATAAACTCAAAGACATCGGCTTCAGACATGGGACAAGCATGACAAAGAGCATTTCGGAACATAACGATTGATATCTTACCACTATGACCACCACTGTTCAGAAATGTTCAAATTACTCCCACTTCATATTAGTTTGGGCCAACTTTGGATTACTTGGGATACAATGCAATCGACAGTTTGATTCATGTGCTGCCAGGACGACAAACAAAGAACTAGAAGCTTCGATGAATGAATTCGAAGATTTTCCAACATCGAGAGACTCGCACGGGGCTTTTTAAGGGGCTTCACTGGTTGAAAACGAAGGACCAATTTAGCTAAGATTGGAACGGGCTGACCGCCTCTTATTTGGGGACTAGGGTTGCCACCCAAGGGAAGGGGCCTTCCCCTCCCAGTTTTCTATTATATATATTTGTTATTTTCTTTTTATGTTCAGTTTTTGTAGATTTTGTTGTTATGACAATTGTCAGCATCCCCATTTTCCCTTCTAAAGCTATATCTGGCGGTGAGAAGATGCTCCATATGTAATTCGTCTTGAGTTGGTGTGTATGTTTTATTTTTCTGCTTGCCGCCATTGCTCATACATCCCTCCTGTTGCCTTGTCGTCCTCCTTTCTTCTCAGCCTTCGTATCGCCAGCCTTAACTGCCTCAACCTCCACACAACCCAGTCCTCATCTTGTCAGCCATCCCTGCCACTGTCTTCACACAGCAGCCCAACCCCCATGATGCCAACCCTCCCTCCCGCAGTCTCCACACAACAACCTACCCATCATCTCGTCAACCTTTCCCTTGCACCCCTACTTGTTGGAGCCTTCCAACACCGCCTCCGCACTATCCCCACCTGTTGTTCAGCCACCCGACTATCACCAACCTCACCACATCTAGCCTTTTCCTCTCCCTCAGCTACCCAACTCCACTGCCTTGAGACCTGCAACCCGCCTACGTCGTCCTCACTCTGAGGTGTCTTTGGTATTTGTGTTGTTAATTTTCTATTGTCAAGTGTCGTTGTTTGTAACTCATTGGAATTTTAGCAATATTATTACATTTTTATTGTGATTATGTTCTATTTATTTCAATAACACAATGGAAATGATGAGCTTCAAATACGTCTCTAAAATCATGCTCTATTGATAAAGAAATCCAATGAAGGCAAAGTTGTTGCTCTTGTATGTTTGTGGCATGATAGTAAGAGGAGAAGTGGAAAATTGAATCTCTATTTCTTTATAAATTACTTGAATGCGACAAAAATTATAAACATACATTTTAACAGGCATATGGTATTAACTTCGGTGTGAAATAGATAAAAGTGGCAGAGTAATGAATCCTCTTATTTGTTAAAACAGGAATTAGACGCTAAACATGGGATGGCACCAAGTCAAAAGAGGCAGTGGTGTTTATCATATTCAAAATTGCATATTCAAACTTAGAGGCGGAGAAAGGAAAATGAGGGAATCTCAAAGATGGTGAGAAAAAGGATGATCAAGGTTATGGGAGATATTGGGGTAGCCATATAAGTATGTTGTTAGGTGTCGTGCAAATCTGCATGCTTTGGAAAGCCTCCTTGTGCTTGATTTAATGAAAATCTGCAAGGATCTTATCAATATTGGTCTTTTAGATAAGCCGATTATATTATTGAGACATCATCAGTTGTATCAATTAAGGATAAGATTAATAAACATAAATAGGTGTTTTGGGCTAGTAGAAGGGGACTAGATCTAGCACCGTTAAGATGGGTATATATAAAAAATTTGGAGATTAGTATGGGGTAAATCAATGATACCAAGTCTTGAAGTTGCACCAAATGATTCGCTTTTAATCTGATGGATTACTCTGGATGCGTCACTCAACATGAATTAAATGGAAATAGAGATTTATATTCTCGAGTCCAAATAGTTTGGTATAAGGTTAAATTTAATTTTGATGTTGATTTTGGTTAGCCGCACATCACTTAGTAGTGGCACTTGTGCTGTTTGTGAATCACATCAATAAACTGTCAGTGCATGTTCTATTTGTTTATTGGAAAATTTACAGAGCACACAATTCTTATGTATTTACATGTCTCACACAACGGCTTTCATATTTATGTATATAGCGCTTTGGTGCTTTAAACCTATACATGAAATTATGCATTTCACTTTTTAAAAGTGATAATAGTGCTATTCTTGATGTCATTCACTTTTTAAAAGTGATAATAGTGCTATTCTTGATGTCATATTAAAGATAGTGTTTTTTGTGTAAATATTGAAGTTTAGGCGTGAGATGTGTATATTCATAAAAATTGCGTGCTTTGTATGTAAATGCACCCCTGTTTACCTGATATGGAAAACTAATTAAATGTGAATCTTTGGCGTGCCAACTGACTGTCTAGAAGTGGAACCATTTTTAAATGCCTCTGAATCTCTAGTATATTACTTCATGTTGTTATGGTTTAGTGATGTTTATTGGTGGCATTCTTACTTTAGGAATTTTACAAGGCTTCTAAGCTGAGGTTTGATGATGATCCTTCATTTATGCAAAGGGCACAACAAGCAGTGGTTCGTCTGCAGGTGAGGTTCCACATATTGCATCTATGTTTGTTCTGACAATAATGATGATATATAGTATGACAGGGAAGTGGTTCATCTGCATTAAAAAAATAAAAAATAAAAAAATAAAAAATAAAAAATAAAAAGATGTGAGAGCTGGGATGAACATTAAATTTTGCTTTCGTAGTGGATATTTTTTGCTAACGTATCTGTTTTCACTTCAAGCATAGGGTGGGGAAGAAAAGTACCGCAATGCCTGGAAGAAGATTTGTGAAATAAGCCGTAAAGAATTTGATTTAGTCTATCAGCGGCTTGGTGTACATTTAGAAGAAAAGGTATTAAGAATATCTACAATTCTATATTTGTTTTTTGGTTGGTGTCTGATACTCGTCTTCTAATGATATTTTGTTTGGTTACTTTTTATATCTTTATCCTCTATTCTTCAGTAGATTAAAACAATTTAGAAATTTTTTTTGACTTACTAGAATATTTTATATGAATTTGAACCTTGGAATTTATTGCGGGGCAATTATCTTTGAGATTTTTTTGATTGACTTGTATACGCATTTTGAGATGGAGTGTTCTGGCTATACTTTCTTGGCCCTTTTTTATGATCAAAAGTAAGTTTTANATTTTTTGCGGGGCAATTATCTTTGAGATTTTTTTGATTGACTTGTATACGCATTTTGAGATGGAGTGTTCTAGCTATTTGCTTTTAACACTTTCTTGGCCCTTTTTTATGATTAAAAGTAAGTTTTATTGTCTTAATTAAACTTCTTGCTTCTCTATTATACATGCGGACATTATGATTCAGAAAGATCCGTGCTTCTCAAAAAGAGTTTTTGGGACTAAATAATCCTCTTAATTGGATGCTATTGATTTTCCAATTAATTGAGGACTATGAGCAATAGAGGATGATTTCTTTTAGATTCATTCTTGTGATAGTTAATTTTGTTATTTCTTACTAGCACTCTAAATAACTTTTTGACCATGTATAGCACCTTAATATTTTTTTTGGATATCTTATGCTGAAAATTTGAATTTTTCGTATGGTTCTAAACCTTAAAGTCTATCTATCTTCATACATTTTGTTTTTCTTTTTTCTTTTGAGATTTTGATTCACTTTTTTTTGTATGCTCATCTATATGTATTATGAAAGCTTTACTTATTAGTGTTTCACTAGTGTATCCCATGATATCAAAAAGGAAAATTTCAATTTTGATTTTGAAGTTACATTTTTTGTGGTCATAGACTCATAATCAATCAGCTCTTGAGTATTCACTTTCCAACAAACCACTGTTATTTCATTTATAGCATAAACAAAGAACTCTCATCATTTTTTATTTTCATCTTCTTCATCAATTTTCATGAATATCAAACGAAACCTATAAAATATTTTGTTGAGATTTGGAATAGACCAACTTACTTTCATTGATAGGAGAAAGGATATTTAAACCCAATTATAATATGCATAATAATGAAAAACAATAAAAATAGAATAAAATAACTAGAAAAAAAAACAGAATAAAGTAAAATAGAAAATACATAATCAAGAAATAAAATAAAATAATAAGTAATAATGGCATAGACCGTTATAATCTAATACTCCCACTCCCCCTCAATTTGAAGCATAAATGTCAGTCATGTTCAACTTGGATTTGAAGTCATCGAACAAAGAGCGAGACAGGTTTTTGGTGAGGATGTCCGCTAGTTGATCACTGGAGGGCACATATGAAACATAAATTTTCTCGGACTCAAATTTTTCCTTAATGAAGTGTCTGTCAATCTCGACATATTTGATACGATCATGCTGAACTGGGTTGTGTGCAATGCTGAGCATACGATGTTCACGAGACAGAGGTTGGCATATGGAGTTCACGAAGCATAATGCATAACCAGAGAGCTTCACAAATTTCTAAGGACATGGATCCAAATTCAGCTTCAACACTGCTTCGGGCGACTACTGACTGTTTTTTGCTTTTTCATGTGACAAGATTGCCCCATACAAATGAAAAATACCCCGAGATGGATCGTCGATCATGAACTGATCAGGTCCAATCAACATTTGTATATACAACAATAGACCGAGAGATGTGGCGGGAAAAGAATAAACTGAGCCTGGTGTGTACCTTTGAAATAGTGGAGAATTCGGTGGATAGTTTGGAGGTGGTGCTTGTAGGGTCATGTATGAATTAACTCACTATTCCAACTGTGTGGCATATGTCGGGGCGAGTATGAGCCAGATAGATGAGTTTTCCCACAAAACCTTGGTAATGAGTTTTGTTAACATGTATAGTATTGTGAATGACATATAAGTTTTCGTTGGAATCCATTGGAAAAAAAACATGTTTGCACAGAAGAAGATTTTTCTCTGTCAGGTGATCAATCACATATTTGTTCTGAGACAGGAAAATTCCCCGAGAGGACCAGGCCACTTTCATGCCTAAGAAGTGCCGGAGAGATCACAAATCTTTCATCTTGAAGGACGAAAAAAGAATGTATTTTAAGGACTCCATTGTTGGGAGGTTGTTACCTGTAACAATATCGTCAATATAGATAATAAGAATATCTACATGATCATTGGAGGTGTGCTGAAAGAAGATGTGTGATCCGATTGAGCCTGAGTAAAAGCATGAACCACGACCACCTTTGTGGACAAGCTAAACCAGGCCATTGGGGACTGCTAAAGGGTCTTTGTAGTCTGCACGCATGTTCAATGGAGGCAATAGAATCAAAACCCGGAGGGAGAAACATGTATAATTCTTCTGTCAGCTCAAACTTCAAGAATGCATTCTTGACATCTAGTTGGAATAAAGCCCAATTCATATTCACCGCAAGTGAGAGCTGGACCTGAATAATGTTTAACCTAGCCACCAGAGCAAATGTCTCCTCATAGTCAACTTCTTAGGTCTGTAAGTATTTTTTGGCGACAAATCTTACCTTGTTGCGTTTAAATGATTCATCATAGTTGAATTTGGTGCTAAAAATTCATTGATTTCCAATAGCTTTCTTAACCTAAGGAAGGTCCACGACATTCCGCATATGGTTCCGCTGAAGGGCTTTCATCTCCTTCATTACTGTCGTTTTCCAAGCTGAATCAACAAGAGCAACCTCAATAGCACTAGGGATTTGATTGTTCGTTGGGCAGTAGCAAATGTTCTGCAGTTCAGCGATAAACTGTGGAAAGACATATTTTACCATAGAATAGAGGGAGCATGTCTGATTGCGTATCTTACTCGAAGAATTTACCTCATTCGGAAGAGGGGTTATGCTGAGGATGTCGCCTTGAGTGGAGTCAAGCTCTTGTAAGGAGGTAGTGGGCTCCTGAGTTGGATCATTAGGACAGGTGCGTCAAGTGTAGACATGGATAGTGGGAGGAGGAGATTGTGCACTCAATGGGATAGGGGACTCAGTGGTGGGAACAATGGGAGGACCATCCATAGGAGTAGGATAAGGGACAATATTGGGGAACTCAAGCTCCCACTCACTAGAGGCCGAGCTATAAAAATAAGAAATATTTTAAAAGGAGACTGACACTCACATAAATTTCTTTTGTCGTTGGATCAAGACATCGATACCCCTTTTGAGTTGCAGAGNCACTCACTAGAGGCCGAGCTATAAAAATAAGAAATATTTTAAAAGGAGACTGACACTCACATAAATTTCATTTGTGGTTGGATCAAGACATCGATACCCCTTTTGAGTTGTGGAGTATCCAAAGAAGATACATTTTATGGATATGTGATCAAATTTACTTCAGTGCATCCATAAATTTTGGGATCTAAAGTTGAGAAGACTCGATTGGCAGAGAAACATGATATCAGGACGGCTAATGAGGTTCAAAATTTGTGAATTTTGGAGGGGATTCTATTTATAAGATGGGTGACAGTTAGAATGACATCATTCTAAAAATATTTTGGGACATTGGATTGAAACATGATGAAGTGAGCAACATCAAGGAGATGACGATTTTTTATTTTGATAACTTTATTTTGCTGAGTGTTCGTGCAANGATCAAATTTACTTCAGTGCATCCATAAATTTTGGGATCTAAAGTTGAGAAGACTCGATTGGTAGAGAAGCATGATATCAGGACGGCTAATGGGGTTCAAAATTTGTGAATTTTGGAGGGGATTCTATTTATAAGATGGGTGGCAGTTAGAATGACATCATTCTAAAAATATTTTGAGACATTGGATTGAAACATGATGAAGTGGGCAACATCAAGGAGATGACAATTTTTTCTTTTGATAACTTTATTTTGCTGAGCGTTCGTGCAAAAACTATGATGAATGATATTTTTACTTACTAAGAATGCACTCAAAATAGAGTTGAAAAACTCACGATCATTGTTGGTCCGAAGGATCTGAAGATGTGTTTTGAATTGAGTTAAGATAAAATTGTAAAAGGTTTGAAAATTCGTAACAATTTCCGATTCTTCTTTTAAAATATAGACCAACGTCATTCAAGTGTGATCATAAATTAAGGTCAAGAACCATCGTTTATTTGTATGGTTGGGAGTGCGAGAAATCCCCGATGTCACTGTGGATGAGGGGGAAGGAGTGGAAAGTGTGTAAGTTTGGGGTGGGTGATGTACCTTGTGATGTTTGACTAACTGACATGTCTCACAATTGAAGTTAGAATGATTGAAAACATCAGAGAATATAAAATTCAAATATTAAAATTTAGGATGACATAAACGACAATGTAATAACTTAGCAAAAGGGTGACATAAACGACAATGTAATAACTTTTCAATCGACATCTGTTTAGTATAACACGAGTCATTGAATGCATATGTTTCAATCGTCGTCTCCTTGATGTTTGAACATAAACACAACATCATTGAAGTCATTAAAATTTAGGATGACATAAACCACAATGTAATAACTTAATATGTATTCAATGACTCAATATGGGCTGCAACTTTTGAGTATTGTCTTCACTCTTGCGTTGTCCTCTTGGAAGTACTAGAGTTTAGCTACCCTCTTAGCAACACCAATCATCCCTTTCAAACGATGATTCTGAAAAACACAACAATCAGGCAAGAAATTAACAACGCAGTTGATATCACTTGTCAACTTGCTGACGGGTTATAAGTTACATTGCAGTCGATGAATGTGTAAAACAAACTTCAGAGTTAGATCAGTCCTTAGTACTATCCATCATTTACCGACAATGGAGCTAAATGATCCATCGTCAATTCTGATAGTATTTTTCCAGAGCACGAATAGTAAGTTTAGAAAGCTTGCGAGCAACCAATCATGTGATTCATGACACTTGAATCAATAATCATGGATTAGATGAGGAATAAACTGTGAGGGCCATAGGAATAGTACCTTGTTGGACGTGGTAGGTCGATGAACCTGCAAAAACTTGATTGGCTCCAAGAAACTTGATTAATTGCCCTATTTGATTTTTAGGGATTTTGAGGAATCCGGGATTTTTTGGGTAGAAGCTGGCTGTGTCGTGTCTGGTTCGGCCGTCGCTGCGAGTCCCTTGACAACAAAAGATTTGGTCAAAGGTTTGTATGTCGGCTTACCGCGAAGTTTCCAACTCTTGTCTTGAGTGTGATTGGGTTTGTGATAATAATCACACGTGGGGTAACCAGTCTGAGGTGAGGTGGACGAGGGTTGAGCACCATTTGAGATCAAGGCTGATGACTCAACTGAAGGAGTGCAAGTGCCGAGCATGACAAGTCTCTTGCTTTCTTTCCGAGGAATTTCAATAAAAGTAGCCGAGCAGAAGGACGAGGATCCCAACTAAGAATACTGCCTCGTACTTATCCAAGCTCTTTGTGGGGAATTGAAACATACTATTATTTTTACGATCTTCTTAAAGATGGATAAGCCGTCCAAAGACTCCCAACTTTAGTCGTAGTATAGGTCGCATTCCATTCATACTGCAACTAATTCCTTATAAGGTAGAAACATGTATGAACGACCAATTGTATAGGTCACTACCTACTTGGATATAGAAAATTCCTTAACACAACAATCATGCAGGATTTTTTGGGTAGAAGCTGGCTGTGTTGTGTATGTTTTGCCTCCTGAATTTTCTTAGATACCTGATAGAGTTGGCATGAATTTTCTATATCCAAGTAGGTAGCACGGATGACCGCCTAGGGAGACATGTATGAACGACCAATTGAAGTCTCCATTGGGCTGATCAGTCACGACCTGACCATGAAATTCTCCAATTCCCAAGCTTCATGTGTTGGGTCAGTCTGTGGAGGTTCACGAATCATACCTATGAGATGATCAAACTTCTCGAGAGCATTGGAAGAAGTTACAGCAGTTCAACTTATGAGTTATGTTTAAGAAATTCATGTTGACGTCTGGTCCTCCTGTCTGCAAGGGAGTGGAGGTTGGAGTTGATCCTCCGGTGGAGTCAGGAACGCCTTCTGAGGGCGATTCATTGAAAGAATAGGTTATAATCCCGACTGAGCCAAAGGATATGTTGTTGTGGTTATGAGCCATCAATGAATTTTGGTAGAACCATGCCAAACAGATACAACTTGTAGTAATGCATATAGCAGGACAACTGCAGGAAATCTTCCTGTAGAACAACGTCAGCAAAAGCAATCAAATAATAAGTAATAATGAGATAGGCCGTTATAATCTAATTTATTTAAATTTTGGAAATTAGAATGGAAAAAAATATGTCTGAAAAAAATAGGGAAAATGTTAAAGTAGCTCTTATGCTAATCCTTCAAATTTGGTGAGAATTAATAACAATCAGGTATTAGTCTTTATCCTCGAGCACATTAAGGGTATCATAGTGTGTACTTTTGAGGATATTTTCTAATATAATTTCTTCCTGTTCTAATTGCGTCAATTTCTCGGTGCTCGTTCTCCATGCTTATCCCTATTTATTTCAAAATTTATGACATTCAACTATTTTTCNTATATATATATATATATATATATATATAGTTATAGATATAGATGTATCATATTTGTATGTATACATGCACGATCCAACTCGTACATCTTTTAAAATTATAGAATTGATAATTAATATTCAAATATTTGTAAAGCATATTTCTTATGATATTGTGCATTGTCATGTGAAACTGAACGTGGCTGTTGTATCCAATCCAGCTTGCTATTTACATATTTATTGCACTCAATAACATGCTTGCTTTAAAAACATTTGTTTTCTATTTACAATATTCAAATCATGCACCAACATTACTTGGCATTGTAATACTTGCAAATTGCATCAAATGTTGATCTCGAACAAGTTGCATACACTGCTGAAGCCTCTTTAGAAACTGAAACTGCTTCCCAACCTTCCTCGAAGTGGCTCTTGCATAATAATTTATAGCACCAACTTTTTAAAACCTTCATCTAAATTACAATAATCTATTTTATCCTCGGCCTTTTTTAAGAGAACATCTTTCTGTTAGTTTAGCTGGGTTATACTTGATTGGGGAAGTTATGAATAAATCTTTCTTTTGCACCTTTTTTTAATTGTGTGAGAATTGACACAATACCCTTACATTTTTCATACAAATTTTTTTTCATCAACTTTTTTTTTTAAACTTAGGGGGAGAGCTTTTACAACCCTTACATTCCCAAAGTCTTGGAGGAATTGACTGCCAAGGGGCTTATTGAGGAAAGTAATGGTGCTCGGGTAATATTCATCGAAGGGCAGCAGATTCCTTTGATTGTTGTGAAAAGGGACGGTGGGTACAACTATGCTTCAACAGATTTAGCAGCTCTATGGTTGGTACTTTCTGTTATTTGACTTAATACTCATAGGTTCTGTCCGCTTCTATAATTTATTGAATATGATTCATTCATGTCCTACTTGAATCATCTTATGATGAACTCTTACAATATAGTAAAGGCCCATATCTTCACATGGTGCTTCCCATAATAATCAAATCCTATGAGTAATTATTATAATTGTTAATATAAAACCTAGATAANCTTACTAAGAATGCACTCAAAATAGAGTTGAAAAACTCACGATCATTGTTGGTCCGAAGGATCTGAAGATGTCTTTTGAATTGAGTTAAGTTAAAGTTGTAAAAGTTTTGAAAATTCATAACAATTTTCGATTCGTCTTTTAAAATATAGACCAACGTCATTCAAGTGTGATCATAAATTAAGGTCAAGAACCATCGTTTATTTGTATGGTTGGGAGTGCGAGAAATCCCCGATGGCACTATGGATGAGGGGGAAGGAGTGGAAAGTGTGTAAGTTTGGGGTGGGTGATGTACTTTGTGATGTTTGACTAACTGACATGTCTCACAATTGAAGTTAGAATGACTGAAAACATCAGAGGATATAAAATTTAAATATTAAAATTTAGGATGACATAAACGACAATGTAATAACATAATATGCATTCAATGACTCAATATGGGCTGCAACTTTTGAGAATCGTGTCTTCACTCTTGCGTTGTCCTCTTGGAAGTACTAGAGTTTAGCTACACTCTTAGCAACACCAATCATCCCTTTCAAACGATGATTCTGAAAAACACAACAATCAGACAAGAAATTAACAACGCAGTTGATATCACTTGTCAACTTGCTGACTGGTTATAAGTTACATTGCAGTCGATGAATGTGTAAAACAAACTTCAGAGTTAGATCAATCCTTAGTACAATCAATCATTTACCGGCAATTGAGCTAAATGATCCATCGTCAATTCTGATGGTATTTTTTCCAGAGCACGGATAGTAAGTTGAGAAAGCTTGCGAGCAACCAATCGTATGATTTATGACACTTAGAATCAATAAGCATGGATTAGATGAGGAATAAACTGTGAGGGCTATAGGAATAGTACATTGTTGGACGTGGCAGGTCGATGAACCTGCAAAAACTTGATTGGCTCTAAGAAACTTGATTAATTGCCTTGTTTGATTTTTAGGGATTCTGAGGATTCCAGGATTTTCTGGGTAGAAGCTGGCTGTGTCGTGTCTGGTTCGGCCGTCACTGTGAGTCCCTTGACAACAAAAGATTTGGTCAAAGGTTTGTATGTCGGCTTACCGCGAAGTTTCCAACTCTTGTCTCGAGTGTGATTGGGTTTGTGACGATAATCACACGTGGGGTAACCAATCTGAGGTGAGATGGACGAGGGTTGAGCACCATTTGAGATCAAGGCTGATGACTCAACTGAAGGAGTGCAAGTGCCGAGCATGACAAGTCTCTTGCTTTCTTTCCGACGAATTTTAGTAAAAGTAGCCGAGCAGAAGGAAGAGGATCCCAACTAAGAATACTGCCTCGTACTTATCCAAGCTCTTTGTGGGAAATTGAAACATACTATTATTTTTACGATCTTCTTGAAGATGGATAAGCCGTCCAAAGACTCCCAACTTTAGTCGTAGTATAGGTCGCATTCCATTCATAATGCAACTAATTCCTTATAGCATTGGGTTACGGTCCTTGAGCCTTGTTTTGCCTCCCGAATTTTCTTAGATACCTGATAGAGTTGGCATGAATTTTCTTAGATACCTGATAGAGTTGGCATGAATTTTCTATATCCAAGTAGGTAGCACGGATGACCGCCTAGAGAGCACTAGCTGAAGGTAGAAACATGTATGAACGACCAATTGAAGTCTCCATTGGGTTGATCAGCCACAACCTGACCATGAAATTCTCCAATTCCCAAGCTTCATGTGTTGGGTCAGTCTTTGGAGGTTCACGAATCATACCTGTGAGATGATCAAACTTCCCACGTCCTTTAACGAATAAAGACACTGCTTGAGAGCATTGGAAGAAGTTACTGCAGTTCAACTTATGAGTTATGATTAAGAAATTCATGTTGATGTCTGGTCCTCCGGTTTGCAAGGGAGTGGAGGTTGGAGTTGATCCTCCGGTGGAGTCAGGAACGCCTTTTGAGGGCGATTCATTGAAAGAATATGTTATAATCCCGACTGAGCCAAAGGATATGTTGTTGTGGTTACGAGCTATCAATGAATTTTGGTAGAACCATGCCAAACGGATACAACTTGTAGTAATGCATATAGCAGGACAACTGCAGGAAAACTGCAGGAAATCTTCCTGTTGAACAACGTCAGCAAAAGCAATCAAATAATAAGTAATAATGAGATAGGCCGTTATAATCTAATTTATTTAAATTTTGGAAATTAGAATGGAAAAAAAAAATATGTCTGAAAAAAATAGGGAAAATGTTAAAGTAGCTCTTATGCCGNTCATTCTTGTGATAGTTAATTTTGTTATTTCTTACTAGCACTCTAAATAACTTTTTGACCATGTATAGCACCGTAATATTTTTTTTGGATAACTTATGCTGAAAATTTGAATTTTTCGTATGGTTCTAAACCTTAACGTCTATCTATCTTCATACATTTTGTTTTTCTTTTTTCTTTTGAGATTTTGATTCACTTTTTTTTGTATGCTTATCTATATGTATTATGAAAGCTTTACTTATTAGAGTTTCACTAGTGTATCCCACGATATCAAAAAGGAAAATTTCAATTTTGATTTTGAAGTTACATTTTTTGTGGTCATAGACTCATAATCAATCAGCTCTTGAGTATTCACTTTCCAGCAAACCACTGTTATTTCATTTATAGCATAAAAAAAAGAATTCTTTGCATTTTTTCTTTTCATCTTCTTCATCAATTTTCATGAATATCAAACGAAACCTATAAAATATTTTGTTGAGATTTGGAATAGACCAGCTTACTTTCATTGATAGGAGAAATGATATTTAAACCCAATTATAATAGGCATAATAATGAAAAACAATAAAAACATAATAAAATAACTAGAAAAAAAATAAAACAGAATAAAGTAAAATAGAAAATACATAATCAAGAAATAAAATCAAATAATAAGTAATAATGGCATAAACCATTATAATCTAATACTCCCACTCCCCCTCAATTTTAAGCATAAATGTCAGTCATGTTCAACTTGGATTTGAAGTCATCGAACAAAGAGCGAGACAAGTTTTTGGTGAGGATGTCCGCTAGTTGATCACTAGAGGGCACATGTGAAACATAAATTTTCTCGGACTCAAATTTTTCCTTAATGAAGTGTCTGTCAATCTCGACATATTTGATACGATCATGCTGAACTGGGTTGTGTGCAATGCTGAGCATACGATGTTCACGAGACAGAGGTTGGCATACGGAGTTCACAGAGCATAATGCATAACCAGAGAGCTTCACAGATTCCTAAGGACATGGATCCAAATTCAGCTTCAACACTGCTTCGGGCGACTACCGACTGTTTTTTGCTTTTTCACGTGACAAGATTGCCCCATACAAATGAGAAATACCCCGAGATGGATCGTCGATTATGAACTGATCAGGTCCAATCAACATTTGTATATACAACAATAGACCGAGAGATGTGGCGGGAAAAAAACAAATTGAGCCTGGTGTACCTTTGAAATAGTGGAGAATTCGGTGGACAGTTTGGAGGTGGTGCTTGTAGGGTCATGTATGAATTAACTCACTATTCCAACTGTGTGACATATGTCGGGGCGAGTATGAGCCAGATAGATGAGTTTTCCCACAAGACCTTGGTAATGAGTTTTGTTAACATGTATAGTATTGTGAATGACAGATAATTTTTTGTTGGAATCCATTGGAACAAAAACATGTTTGCACAGAAGAAGATTTTTCTCTGTCAGGTGATCAATCACATATTTGTTCTGAGACATGAAAATTCCCCGAGAGGACCAGACCACTTTCATGCCTAAGAAGTGCCGGAAAGATCACAAATCTTTCATCTAGAAGGACGAAACAAGAATGTATTTTAAGGACTCCATTGTTGGGAGATAGTTACCTGTAACAATATCGTCAATATAGATAATAAGAATATCTACATGATCATTCGAGGTGTGCTGAAAGAAGATGTGTGATCCGATTGAGCTTGAGTAAAAGCATGAACCATGACCACCTTTGTGGACAAGCTAAACCAGGCCATTGGGGACTGCTAAAGGGTCTTTGTAGTCTGCACGCATGTTCAATGGAGGCTGTAGAATCAAAACCCGGAGGGAGAAACATGTATAATTCTTTTGTCAGCTCAAACTTCAAGAATGCATTCTTGATATCTATTTGGAATAAAGCCCAATTCATATTCACCGCAAGTGAGAGCTGGACCTGAATAATGTTTAACCTAGCCACCAGAGCAAATGTCTCCTCATAGTCAACTTCTTAGGTCTGTAAGTATTTTTTGGCGACAAATCTTACCTTGTTGCGTTTAAATGATTCATCATAGTTGAATTTGGTGCTAAAAATTCATTGATTTCCAATAGCTTTCTTACCTTAAGGAAGGTCCACGACATTCCACATATGGTTCCGCTGAAGGGCATTCATCTCCTCCATTACTGTCGTTTTCCAAGCTGAATCAACAAGAGCAAGCTCAATAGCATTAGGGATCTGATTGTTCGTTGGGCAGTAGCAAATGCTCTGTAGTTCAGCGATAAACTGTGGAAAGATATATTTTACCATAGAATAGAGGGAGCATGTCTGATTGCATACCTTACTTGAAGAATTTACCTCATTCGGAAGAGGGGTTATGCTGAGGATGCCGCCTTGAGTGGAGTCAAGCTCTTGTAAGGAGGTAGTGGGCTCCTGAGTTGGATCATTATGACAGGTGCGTCAAGTGTAGACATGGACAGTGGGAGGAGGAGATTGTGCACTCAATGGGATAGGGGACTCAGTGGTGGGAACAATGGGAGGACCATCCATAGGAGTAGGATAAGGGACAATATTGGGGAACTCAAGCTCCCACTCACTAGAGGCCGAGCTATAAAAATAAGAAATATTTTAAAAGGAGACTGACACTCACATAAATTTCTTTTGTCGTTGGATCAAGACATCGATACCCCTTTTGAGTTGCAGAGTATCCAAAGAAGATACATTTTATGGATATGTGATCAAATTTACTTCAGTGCATCCATAAATTTTGGGATCTAAAGTTGAGAAGACTCGATTGG